>CM076575.1:378825812-379110399 GCA_034641835.2 Pinus albicaulis
CCGGAAAAAATTATGTTTTCCAACGCCGTCAGTGTTCCGTCACTATAAACAGAATCTAGAGTTCGGCCTAACTTTATAAGAAAGTTCGGCCGAACTTGTAAAAAATTTCGACCGAACTATTGTTGGAAAAAAATTTCGGGCCCCGATTCTCACAAAAGTGTAACCCAGCTTCACGTTTCTGCCCTATAATAAGAATTCATTTCAATTACCATACCTCCTCCACATTTCCCATTAGCATAGGTTCCTAACTTTATATGCATACTATAATAAGAATTCATTTCAATTATCATACCATTTCCACATTTCCCACTAGCATAGGTTCCTCTCCAATAGACATCCACATAGGTTCCTCTCTAATAGACATCCGTATTAATAGTCATTACATCAAATTTATGCTTAGCTAAAATCTTATTAGAGACTTGTTCACTAAAATAATTCTTAATGTTAAATTATATACATATATAATTTATGTTACGCATATATCATGTTAAAAAATTAAAAGTAATAATATAAAGAGATAAAAAATTATATAAATATAAATAATATTATCAATATTAGCACATATTCATTTTAAATCCAAATATATCAAATGTTTGGAGGAATTAAATTTCTCATTGTCTAATTTTTTCTTGAGTTTTATACTTTAAAAAATTGCATCTGGAAAGATTTAATTCTTTTAAATTTGAAATTAAGATGAATATATATTAATTAAATTTCATTTAATACTTAGATAATATATTGAAAACTAATAATTTGAAAAACATATAAATTTGAGTTGTATACTTAAAAAAATTTCATCTTGAAAGATTTAATTCTTTTAAATTTGAAATCAAGATGAATATATATTAAATAAATTTCATTTAACACTTAGATAATATATTGAAAACTAAT
The DNA here is from genome assembly GCA_034641835.2 of Pinus albicaulis. Classification (NCBI taxonomy): domain Eukaryota; kingdom Viridiplantae; phylum Streptophyta; class Pinopsida; order Pinales; family Pinaceae; genus Pinus; species Pinus albicaulis. The sequence goes on from CM076575.1 coordinate 378,826,704, forward strand.
AATTTGAAAAACATATAAGCTTGAATTGCTCTGCAGCCCCAAAAGAACATGTTATTTCTATTAAATACCACAACTATAAGGGTGGAACGAGTGAGATGGGCCTTGTATAGCCCCGAAGGAAATTTGGTTAACGTGTATGCATGGGAATTGGGGTCAATGACAAGCAATCAAGAAAAAATACACAATTTATTACAAGGCATGATCTTGGCTAGAGCTTCTCAGGTGTCCAAAATTAGAATTTTTGGTGATTCTCTTATCATAATACAACATTTATTCAAAGGAATAGAATAAGAAGGCTCATGGAAGACATTCTGAGAAGAGGATACATTCATGCCATTCAAACCCAAAACAAAGAAGTAGATAAATATGCCAACTAGGTCTGTCACCTACAAGCAGGACATATAGAAGTAAACGAAACATTAGGAATGTGGGCACTGCCATAGTCCATATGGACCTGCATAGGATAGTAGTAATAATAATAATAAACAAAACAAAACAAAAAAACAAAATTTTGATGTCTATGGATAGTGAACATGGAAAACATTATTAAAAAAGTGGAGTAAGGGAAGGTGGAGTAAGGGACCTGACAACAGTAGTGGCACCTCCAGTGAGTAGGAGGAACACAACAACAAGATTTCAGTGCCATAATCATCGAAAAAGGATGCATATTAGATCAACATTCATATTCCCACCTCCGAAGATGAATTCTATAGGAGGTGCGACCATTTATGAACGTGCATGTATCCATAACTCTATGCACATGTGGTATTTGGGGGAAGTAGAGTACATCGCAGGGGAAGTCGATTAATATAATTTCTAAGGAGGCCAATTCATGTGGGGCTATGGTGATGGGAAATCAGGGGAAAAACTATAAAATATAGCAAGTTCCATGGAATCAGACCTAGTTTGGTGAGCCATCCTTCCTCGTTACGACTATTAATATTCAATTCGATTTTCCATTTTGTTTGTTTATTTTTGGTTACTGTATGCATGTTTAGAGGAAACCTTCCACCTCTAGAGAGAAAACTATATGGACATGGTGTGTCATAGAAACTCTTTGGGAACTCAGCCTGCTTAAATATGATCTTACTACATGGAATAGTTGTGTCCAAGGTAGTATTGGATTGAAATTAAGTGTAGAAATATTTTCCAGGCTCCTCGATAGAGCCTGGAAGTGGACACACCATTTGGAGGAATTAATAAAATGCATAGCTTAGGGTTGGGTCTACTGAGATTCTGTGGAGACTCATGTGGCATTTCAGGAGCCCACTGAAGCTCATCTTGATAAAAAAATTACTCTTTAGGAAATTAGGCTACTTAATTTTCCTCTCAATATATGGAATAAATGTGACCAAGGTGGTATAGGGTGGAAATGATTTGTAGAAACATTTGTCTGCCTCATTTCCAAAGCCTGGCATTGTACCCAACATCTGAAGAAATTTTAAAAGTGCACAGCTTAGGATTAGTTCTCCTAGGCTCCCTCGGAGACTCAAGTTATATTTTGGGCACTCATTAGGGCTCATCTTGATAAATGGAGTGACAGGTTGTGGATCACTGAATAATGACTATGGGAAAATTGGGAAATTAATCACTATGGACTGCCCGACAGAGGGTATCAACACTCGAATCTACTAGAGAGAAACAATATTGAAGGCGAATTAGAGGAGTCTGGTGAGTATGCTAAGACCATAGGCTTGGGGACGACTATGTGGTGTTCAGAAGTAGGTGGAAGGATTCCTTGGATATCATAAGGGAAAATTAATTGAGGTAGTGAGAAATAAAGGGGTTATAATGGAAGAGAAAATAAAAATAGTTACAAATGCAAGGATCAAGTTATTCAATTGGCGGATCAAATGGAAAACCTCCACATTGACAAGATTATAATGAAAATGAGGCAATAGAAGTAGATGGAAATTGATGTGAATGTGTTGGAAGAGATCAAAAGTTTCAAGACAAGGCAACTAGGCAAATGGACGAGATAGAGGCACTCCGCCAATATGTTATGGACTTATAGGATCATATTCAAATTATGAATACTAGCCTTAATGAATCAAGCTCAGGAATTTGGAAAGAGGTGAACTAATGCCCATACCTCATTCGAACACTAGAGGAGGGTGAGGATTACAAATGATATATGAATTGTTGAAAATTTTGTTTGTTATTAGGAACTTACTGTCAGATATATCCCTATCGAAATTTAACCAATTTTTGTGAAACTTTGTAGTCGATTAGAAGTCATATAATTTCATAGTCTGAATAATAATAAGAGGTAGTTGCATGAAAAAACATTGTATCTACTAAGTACTTGTTGAATAGGCACATACTTTTAGCACTACAAATACTCATTTCTTTAAAAAAAATTACCACAACTACAAATTTAGTGTATGGTGTCTCACATGATGTTTGCCTAGTTACAATTGGACCAAAACAAACAAGGTCTTCACAACATTAAGTAGCTTTCTAATTATTCTCAATATCTACGTTGTCTCTATCTAAAAGGGAAAAAATGAATTATTTTTCTTTTAATCTATAATATTGTTTTCATTGTAGATCAAACTTCCATGTAATGTTTCTTTATCTATGGGTTTATGAAAACCAATCCAAACATGTATCTTAATAATTGTACTTTTTTAAAAATTCCATTAACAATGGAGGTTTATTAATTTTAAGAGTATGATTACATATGAACACTTTTGCAAATATAATGACTAAGATCTAGACTACTTCTCACTACTACTTGTGTCTGAGAAATTTAAAAGAAAAAGGATGGAACGAGTTTGATTAAAGTTGTGTTTAGTTTTTAAACTTCCTTATGGTGTCTAAAGATGATTTATTGTCATTAACCAATTGCAATGTAAAACACAACATGAACAATTATGAACAATTAACTCAAATCACTAAAACTCCATTGAAAATATCTAAAGCTTAAAATTTTTAATTTTCCCCTTTTTCTAATTAGATTAATTCTTAACTAGTCCTTAACGCTAAACAGAAAAACATGTTATTTCTAAAATTATATCATAAAAACTTAATTCCGTACAAACTACTTAATCTATATTTCATAAACATTTTTAAATATATTTAAGTATTTTTAAATATATTTAAATATAAATATTAGTTACAATTATAATTATTTAAACATATTTAACTATATATATTATATATTATTATTTATATATATATTTAACTATATATATTATATATTAGTTACAACTATAATTATTTATATATATTTAACTATGTATATTAGTTACAACTATAATTATTTGTAATTATTTATTTATATTTTGTGTTAATTTATTTTATTTATATTTTATGTAAATTTATTTATTCATAATATAAACACATTTAACGTTATATAAAATATATTAGGACCATTATTATCTCATTATGCATTTTGTGAATAATTCAATATTTCCATAACTATAAATACCTCTTTTCAAAACAATTAGGGTCATACAGATTTTGGCTCATAAATAATAATTAATTAATGTGTAAAATAATTTCTTATTTATTTCTATTTTGTGTAAATTTATATATTCATAATACAAACACATTTAATATGTTTCACAATTACAGTATTGTTATTATATAAAATTTATTAGGACCATTGTTATCGTATTATGCATGTGAATAATTCAATATTTTTCATTATTATAAATATCTCTTATCACAAAAATTAGGGTCATATGGTTTTTAGCTAGTGAATAATAATTAAATTAAAACTATTAATATTAATACAAGATAGTGATATTAATATAAGATAAGATGGATATTGTTGAAAAAAAATTAAGTGAGACAATTGTTTATTTTGGAATAAGACCTTTACAATTTTAATTTAATTATTAATCATTATTAAGTGGATGGTAGAGACTTAATCTCCATGGAATATTATAAAATATTCATAGTAGTATAGTCAACTCAAAATTTGATATTTATCTCCCCAAATTCGGGTGTTCATGGGAGGATTGGTGCGACTCCCTAGATCCATCAGCGACAACTACCACTTGTTCACTCTGGAAATAAAAATACAAGGACGATGGCCTCCAAGCATCTTCTTCTCTTGGTCAATCTCTCCAAGGTTCCCTCCGTCTTCCCTGGCTCTGGATCTGCGGTGTTTCCCTTCTTCCATCTAATGATGATTTATGATAGAGGAAGGGTATGACGCCCTGGAATAGGCAGGGGCTTTGGACATATCCACACCACCTTTGATGAAGCCTTTGTTGCATTACTGTTAGACTATGGCATTCCAGGTTCAATGAGAAGAGAGGTCCTCACCCTGGAGGAGGAAAATACTTGCAGAGGTCATCTCATGCTTTGGGCCCTCTAGAACCTCCTTTCTCGCTACCCAAAGGAGAGAGCTCAGGAGAATTTCAAATCCTCTAGCTGTATTATTGAACTCTCTTCCTTCCAAAGCCACTCATTCTCCTCTCTCAATTTTCTGGCCAGATATCTCATAATCGAATTTACTCACAATGTCGCGTCCCCCTCCTCCCTCGTTCCCTCTCCCCCACGCTCTGATGCAGGAGCATCTAACTCGAGAAAATTATTGTATTTAGTAGAAAAGGGGCTCTTATGTTTTAAGGGAAGTTGATTCCCAAAAAGAGTTAAATCTATGTAATTTTAATGTTTTAAAGAGAGTTGGAAACAATTAGATAATGTGAGGATATTTGTTAAAGTTCTCGAATGTTGAAGAACATGAGAGAATTAGGATAATTCAGAACTCATAGGGATTGAGAGATTTGAGAAATTATTGTAAATCCTAGAATTAGAATTGGTTTCATGAATTTATGGATTAGAGGGGATCCTTAGGGATAAAACGAGATTTTAGGACTTAAAGGATTCTTAGGATTTTGTTGAGCAAGTTGTGGATCTAAACCAAAATTGGTTGTAGAATCCATTTGAATAAATTGTAAACCTTGAAGGCATAAAAAGAGAGATATATATAGATCAAGAAGAAGGATGGGATAGATATAACCGAGAGATAGATAGAGACAGAGAGCTGCATAATTGAGGTAATCAAACCAAAAGGGTCAAGGCTCTGCAAATTTTATGAATAATAGATTTTATCTTGGTGTCCAATCATGGTTCTGGTATTGAAGTTTGGTCTGAAATCCTTTGAATTTCGAATTTGTATATAATGGTGGTGCTTTTCTGTTTTGAGTTAAATTTGGCAATATTCTCTGTTATGTGTTATTTAGAACCATTAGCTAAAATGATTGCATGAGGTTTCAATTCAACCTGAAGAAATTATGCAGTTAACCTTCATGGAAAATCCATGTTTTAATTTTTTTTGGAATCCGAGTTTGTTGAAACTGAAAGAGTCGAAGGCGTAGCAGAATCGTGGTGGAATCATACGAATTGGAATCACACCGAGAGGAACATTCTCTATTTCTGTGTTTTAATTAGAACGATTAATGCTTGAGGGCTTCGAGTAAATCCAAAGGCATCAGTGCTTGATCTCTTTCATAAGCAGAGGTAATTTGTGTTGGTTCCAGACTATCCATTTTGGTAATAATTTGTGTTGGATCCAAGACTATGTACTTTGGGAACCATATTCTGGTTAGAACAGTGAATCGGTTGATGCAGTGGAATGTAATCGAGTGTAGACGGAGGAAATCATGCGATTTAGAATCTGCGCTCATGTGGAAATCTGAATAAGAAGTAGGTTTGGAAACGTGAGTTGGTTTCTCAATCCAGAAAGTAGTTTTTGCAAGGCATTGAAGTGAAAAGGGGTAAAGTTTGAAGATGTGCGATGAAACTTGGAGGTGACACGTAGCACATTAAAACCACCCATTTCGCATGTTATGAGAACTTTAAAAGTCACGCATGTTGAGTTGTGATATCTGTCGAATTAAATGGATGTGGATAGATCGCCGAAAAAGGTGAATCGAGCATAGACTGTGGGTTTACGTAACATAGGCTACGTCATGTGATATCAGAGCCAAAGCAAACCCTTCTGAAGTTAAAATTGAATTGTGCAAGAATGAAATTGAAATTGCAGAAAGGGTGATCATAATAAAGAAGAAAGGGATTATGCGTGCAGCTAAGCGAGGTATGAACATATTGAGATTTACGTCAAGATAGTGAGTTATTGCAGCCAGAGAAATTTTGTAGAAGAACAAGAATGATCACAAATGGTAGACTATGATAACAAAGGAATATTGTTTTCTACTTAGAAGTAAATTTATGAGAATTTGTTATACTGTAGATTGCATGAGAAAGAGATGAATTGTGTTATGATTGGATATTGTTGAAGAGATAGATGCTTAGAAAGCAAATAATGATCTGTGTAAATTCTAATTTGTCAAGGTTCAAATTCAAAAGTATTATTCAAAGATAAGAACGCATTTTCGGAATGAGATCCAAATTGATGTGGATTGAGGTCTTGTTCAGGATTGATTTTTGTGGCAGCAGCTGCATATTGGAGGATTGCATAGTAGAAGCATAGAGATCAGAGACATAACCAGATATACAAGAATGGTAAAAACTATCAAATAAGGAGAGTCTAAAGACAGGTGATGTTAGGAAGATGGTATACATAAGTTTTGATTAATTAATGATATTTTACATATTGAGACAGATCAAGAGAGTGAAAAAGTTTCATGTTTGCAGGAGACAACCAGCCAAGACATAAATTGATTATAAAGGTATGAAAGTTTGCATTAGTTGAGTGAATGACAAAGTTGGCACAAGAATACAACAGTAAAAATGTAGGAAGAACTCTTAGAAGTTCTTAGATATTGTAGCAGAACCTTATTCCAGCTAATGGTTGGAATAGATAGGGACAAAGGAGTCCTTAAGAGAAGTGGGTGTAGTAACCAGCAAGAGAGCAAGATTTCTCAGTGCAAGTTCTAAGGAAAAGAGGACTTGGAAACTAGAAAGAGGATAAGTTTGGTGAGAAGATCAACTCAGAAGGAAATTGATTGGTTGTAGGTGTAGAAGCTCACACAGAAGTAAAGATGGCTATGGGAAGTCATAAAGAATGTTCAGAAGAAGGCTACAAGGTGAAGGAAAAGGGTGCTAAAACAATCCACAAGAACCGGATGAGTCAAGAGGAGCTTGACAAGGATTTGGATGAGATAATCAAAGAACTCGATGAGTTAACAATGCTGCTAGAGGAAAACCAAAGACAAGGTTGGGTTTTGAGGAAAAATACAGTGAAGTGGTATAAATTACAGAGAAAGCTACAACATAGACAAGTGAAGAGATTGGTAGAAAAACTCAGAGAAGAAGAGTTAGAAATATAAGTTTCCATTTGTGGACCAGAACAGGGTAAAATTCTGGGTGAAGAAGACAATGAGAAAGATTCCATGGACTATTGGAATAGTCCAGAACAATTCGCAGATATGGGGCCTTATGTTTTTAAAACTCATAGTTTGTCTATGTTTGCAGGATGTGCAGAGGATGTTAGACAGTCTGATGAAACCATCACAAAAATGAATAAATCTCTTAAGGCGAAGTATGATGCAGAATGCCTTTTAGAGGAGGAAGGTATTGATTTATTACAGGAGAAGGAATTCATAGATGAATTTATGTTTGGTGTAAGACATCCAATTAAAGTTGTTATGGAGCATAAGCATAATGAAAATGTCATAGTGAGATTCCAAGGAGGTAAACAAATGAATTTGTTTAATGAAATTGATGAAATAATTTTGCAATGTGATGATACATAAAACATGATAACTCAAGAGGATTTCCAAAAGAAGAGTGAAATTGAGAATGAAGGTTGTGATGAAATGTTGGAAAGATTTCAAATGGAAATATAATTCTTGGAAAAATGGCTCAAAGAACCTGAAGGAGAAATGAAGCTTGAAGAACCTGATAAAGAAGAGATTGCAATTACAGTTCCTGAGGATGAAAACATGTCTCTAATAGTCATGGAGACAAAAGAATATTATAATTTATAGACCAATAGTTTCTTTGTAGATTCATCGAATGACATGAATGAGTATGATTCTGTGATTGAAGAGATTAAGCAGAAATTGTTTGGAGATGAGGTGGAAATTCAGAAGTATCAAGAGGGTAAGGATGTAAGGGTGGCAACAAGAATCAAACAATTTCAAGATAAAGATAACCTACAACAAGAAAAAGGTAAATTTGAAGGAGAGAGCATGATAGCTGAAACATTAATGAAAGATCATCATTTTGATGTAATGATAGGCAGTGAATGGGAGAAAGAGTTGAAACTATTGGATTATTTGTTGAAGGAATCAGAGTATGAAAATGTAATCATAGAATAAAATTTTCACTATTGTGAACCAGCACAGAGAAACACCTTTGGAACAGATAATGAGGAGAAGAGACTAGCTGACAGTCTCGAGAATTCTTTGGGAAGATTGAATCAGCATACTAAGGTGCTGACATAGGAACGAAAATCAGATTAGCATACTAAAATATTGTCAGAGGAAGAAGAGGCACAAGGGCCTTATGTTTTTTATTTTAAAAATTGTTTATGTTTGCAGATTTTGTTGCAAATACTGAAGAAAATTTGTTGTAGGAGAACAACCAAGTAAAGAAGGACAAAGAATATTTTGTGGAAGTATTTAATACATGGAATAAAGATATTAAATTGCTGGGAAAAAGTCTCGAGAATCAGGATTTGATGCAGAAAGAGATAGCCATGCAAGAAGAAGGAAAATATCAATTCCAACATTGGGAACCAAAAGATCCTAAAGAGGAAGGACAATTCTTTGAGCAATGGCTTAAAGAAGAGAGTTATGTTGGAATCGATAAACAACATAGTGATGAAATGGTTGAAAGGAAGCATGTAGGAAATGAATTTCTAAATCATTTGCTGGAAGCATTTGAGCATGTGAAAGAAATTGCAGACATTGACAAGGAAATGTCTCAAGATTTAACTGAAATCAAGGCAGATATTAATTTTAGACAGAAGGGTGAGATTGGATATATTACTGCAGTTAGGAAATTGAATAAAAATTTACTTTTTGAAAGTAAATTTACAAAAAAAGCGCAGCAATTGGATATTGAAGAGGGATATATATTCAAATATATTCAGGAAGTTCAGGAGGCAGAAATATCTATAGCAGTAACTGGGTCAATCTCAAGAGTCATACCAAAATTTGAAGCAAAAAAAGTTGGAATAGATAAGAATCTGTTTGAGAATATGCAGAATGTGGAGATGCAGCAACTAGTGGATAGCAGCAGAAAACTTTAGCAAGAAGAAATAAATAGTAAATGGCAGAGTATGTACCAACTCAATGATATGTTGGACATAGAAATTGAATAATTGTGGAATTTAATGATAAAACAGTCCAGATGGAGAAGACTAATAGAAAAAGGGATAATCAATCAGAATGTGAAGCTGATTGAAAAGAGGAAGATGAAACAGAAGATAGTAGACACACAGTAGCAACAAGAGAGTAGAGCTTCTGGGAACTTACAAACTAAGGTTTTGGATCCTGGTGGAGTGATACATAAAAGCTTATAACCAAGAGGTTGTTGGGTGTGGAGCTTGATTATCTTATTTATTTTGTATCACAGCATTTAACCCCTATACCTTAATGGGGCGGCAATGCCGCCCGTAATTAAACGCTACCTGGGGGGTTTAGGGGGGGCGGCTGCGACTTTATGGAGCCCCCCTGGCGGTGGGTTTTAGGGGCAGCACCCGCAAAGCTAGAAACATATGTAAAATTTCCTTGTAAAAGTATAGTAATTTCTAGTCAATATGGGCCGTTCATTAGGCGGATGATCTGACGGTAGAAGTCATGTTTATTTTAGGGTTTTTTTCCCTAGAAGGCAACCCCTCGCTTGTATGGGGGTATTGTATTGCAGCTGTGTATTGCATGTGTATTCTCAGAGCAAGAAACAGATAGGGAGACTGTGAAAGAGAATAGAGGATATTACAACGGATCTGTTGTAGGTTGTGTCTCTTCATTTTGCTGGATAATAGAAAGGAAGGACTGGTTGTTCGAGGTGGACATAACCCAAACTGGGTGAACGACGTATATCTGTGTCTCTCTAGTTTTATGTGTTTTGTGTGCTTGTGCTTTCCGCATATTTTATGTGTTTCATTGCTCTGTAATATATAATTTTCTAAAAACTGGTATCAGAGCTGAAGGTCTATTTGGCTAATAAACTCGTAGGAAAGAAGGGTACCTAGTTCGAGTGGGAGAAATGACAGAAGATGGTAAGTTTAGAGTTGATAAATTTAACAGCCAAAACTTCCCGCTGTGGAAGATGCAGATGGAAGATTATCTGTATCATAAAGATATGTACCTACCATTGAGCAGAAAAACAAAGAAGCCGACAGCTATGATAGATGCAGAATGGGAGATTCTCGATAGAAAGGCACTCGGAACAGTACAGTTGTTCCTCGCGGCGTCGGTAGCCTTCAATATTTCAAAGGAAACAAAAACAGAGGGTTTGATCAAGGCATTGGCTAAACTATATGAAAAACCCTCAGCCTCAAACAAGGTATTTCTCATGAAACATTTATTTAATATGAAGATGTCGGAAGGTGGATCTGTTGCAGACCATTTAAATGATTTTAATACAGTTACCAGTCAGTTAAGTTCTATAGGGGTAAACTTTGATGATGGAGTTATGGCTTTTTTATTTCTGTGCTCATTGCCAGAAAGCTGGAATGGTTTAGTTATGGCCATTAGTAACTCTGTCTCTGGATCTAGTACTTTAAAGTTTTATGATATTGTCAGTGCTATCCTTAGCGAGGAAATGCGATGGAAAAGCTCCAGTGAGACATCAGGTAATGCTTTGAGTGCGGAGTCTAGGGGAAGAAGAATGGAAAGGGGAAAGAGCTCAAGATATCGCAGTAAATCAAGGAAAGGCAGATCCAAGTCTAGATCGGGGATAGTGTGCTGGAAATGCGGAAAGAAAGGACACCTGAAGAAATACTGTAAATCTCGGAAGGGAAAAGAAGGAGATGCACAGCAAGAAAACAATCATGAAGAAAATGTGACAGGTGATGTGTTACAAGATTCTTTGATTCTTTCTTTCGAAAATGTTACTAATTCTTGGGTTGTAGATTTACGGGCCTCATTCCATGCCACACCTGATAAGAAACATTTTCATGACTATGTTCAAGGAGATTTTTGACAAGTTCGTTTGGGTGATGATAAACCCTATAAAATTGTTGGAATGGGTAAATTCCTTGTAAAACAACAGAATGGAAACCAATTGCTATTAAAGGAGGTAAGGCATGTTCCAGATCTGAAGAAAATCTGATTCCAACAGGGCAGTTAGGTAGTGAAGGTTGTGTGACAACTTTCACAAATAAAATTTGGAAGGTCACCAAAGGAGCCCTGGTAATAGCAAAAGGCGAAAAAGTTGGTACATTGTATTTATGCAATGGTATTTCTAACTCTGTTAATGCTTTAAATTCAAAAGGAGAAGATGCAGCATTATGGCATCATAGGCTCGGACACATGAGTGAGAAGGGGATGAAGATTCTTCACTCAAGAAATTTGTTGCCAGGTTTGAAGAATGTTGATTTGGATTTCTGTGAGAATTTTATTTATGGAAAACAGAAGAGAGTCAGATTTCTCAGAGTTGGGAAAGAAAATAAGAGTGAAAAATTAGAGCTTGTGCATACAGATGTATGAGGACCTGCTCAGGTATCATCTCTTGGTATCTGATGTATTTGATACTTTCAAGAAATGGAAAGCTTTGGTTGAGATTGAGAAAGAAAATAATTTGAAGTGTCTTGGATCAGACAATGGAGGTGAATGTTGGAGCAAAGAGTTTGATAGATACTGTTCAGAAAATGGAATACACAGAGAGAAAACAGTTCCAAGAACAACACAAGAAAATGGTGTGTCAAAAAGGATGAACAGAACAATCATGGAGCATGCAAGGTGCATGAGATTGCATGCAGGATTTCCTTTACAATTCTGGGCAGATGTTGTAGATATTGTAGGTGTGTCAGAAAGGATGAACAGAACAATCATGGAGCGTGCAAGGTGCATGAGATTGCATGCAGGATTTCCTTTACAATTCTGGGCAGATGCTGTAGATATTGTTGTTTATCTAATAAACAGAGGGCCTTCAAGTTCTTTGGATGGTGGTATTCCAGAAAAAGCATGGATAGATAAAAAGGTAAACTACTCTTTTTTAAAGCCTTTTTGTTGTGAGGCCTTTGTCCACATTAATAAAGAAAATAGAACAAAGCTTGAGGCAAAATCAAAGAAATGTACCTTTATTGGATATAGTGTTAATGATTTTCGTTATCAATTATATGATTATGAAAATCACAAAATAATTAGGAGCAGAGATGTAATATTCAATGAAAAGGTCTTGTATAAGAATCAGTTGCAGGAAAAGAAACAGGAAAAATAAAACAAAGAATACGCAGTTCTTGATGAAATCACATAAAAAGTAAAGGTGCCTGAAAATAATAGTAATCAACAGCCATAGCAACAACGACCACCACAACAGCAAAAGGCACCTCAAACACCTGAAAATGGTGTTAGAAGATCTACCAGGATAAGTAGACCCCCTGAACAATACTCTCATTCATTATATTATTTATTGCTGACTGATTCTGGTGAACCTGAATGCTATGAAGAAGTAATGCAAGTTGAAACTAGGAACAAGTGAGAGCTAGCCATGGAAGAAGAGATGGAATCCTTAATGCATAACCAGACTTCGGACTTAGTCAGGTTGCCTGCAAGTAAAACTACATTGCAGAATAAATGGGTTTACAGGCTGAAGGAAGAAGATGGAGGAAAATAGAGGTACAAAGCTAGACTTGTGGTGAAGGGGTTTGCACAGAAGAAAGGTATTTATTTTGAGGAAATATTTTCTCCTGTTGTTAAGATGACTTCAATCAGAACTATTTTAATTCTTGTAGCAGCAGAAGATTTACATCTTGAATAGTTAGATGTAAAGACATCATTTCTCCATGGAGATTTGGAGGAAGAGATCTATATGCAGAAACCAGAAGGATATGAGGTCAAAGGGAAAGAAAAATTAGTGTGCATGTTAAAGAAGAGCTTGTATGGCTTAAAACATGCTCCAAGACAGTGGTATCTAAAATTTGACAAGTTTATGTCTGAACAAGGTTATACTAGATGTCACTCTGATCATTGTGTTTATCTGAAAAGGCAAAATGATGGCAACTATATTATATTGTTACTGTATGTAGATGACATGCTTGTTGTAGGGTCTAACATGTAGGAAATAAATGTGCTCAAAGGAAAATTGGAAAATTCCTTTGCAATGAAGGATTTGGGAGCTACAAAACAAATCCTTGGTATGAGAATAACTAGAGACAGGAAAAATCGCAAATTAACACTGTCTCAGAATGAGTAAATACAAAAGGTGTTGAAAATATTTAATATGGAGAATGAAAAACCAGTTATTACACCTTTTGCTAGCCATTTCAAACTTAGTAAGGAGATGTGCCCCAATACCCAAGAATAAATGGACTATATGTCTAAAGCTCCATATGCATCAGCAGTTGGAAGCTTAATGCATGCAATGGTCTGCACAAGGCCTAATATTTCACATGCAGTGGGAGTTGTAAGCAGGTACACGAACAATCTAGGAAAATAACATTGGATGGTAGTAAAATGGATTCTCGGATATTTGAGAGGTACCACAAATCAAGCATTATGCTTTGGTGGTTCAAAAATTTCTCTACAGGGATATGTTGATGTAGATATGGCAGGTGACAGAGATAACAGGAGGAGCACTACAGGATATATATTTACTGTAGGTGGAATAGCTGTCAGTTGGGTTTCAAGAATCCAAAGTGTTGTTGCACTTTCAACAACAGAAGTAGAGTATGTTGCTGCTACAGAGGCTAGTAAAGAAATGATTTGGTTACAAAGGTTTATGGATGAATTGGGTAAGAAGTATGGTATGGGCACGTTATATAGTGATAACCAAAGTGCCATTCATCTTTCAAAGAAATTAACATTTCATTCCAGGACTAAACACATACAGCTCAAGTACCATTTCATACGGTCAGTATTGAAAGATGGACAGTTGAAGCTGGAAAAGATACACACTAGCCAGAATCCTGCAGATATGTTAACAAAAGTTGTAACCAGGGAGAAACTGAGAATATGCTTAATTTCAATTGGTCTTCAAGGATGACGATGAAGATGAGAAACATCCAAGTCCAAAGAGGAGTCATTGTCCAACAAATGAAGCAACGGTGGAGTTGCTACAATCAGTCTCCAAGTGGGAGATTGTTGGGTGTGGAGCCTGATTATCTTGTTTATTTTGTATCACAGCATTGGACCCCTGTAACTTAATGGGGCGGCAACGCCGCCCGTAATTAAACATTGCCTGGGGGGTCCGGGGGGGTAGCTACAACTTTATGGATCCCCCCTGGTGGGGGGTTTCGGGGGCAGTACCCCCGAAGCTAAAAACATATGTAAAATTGCCTTGTAAAAGTATAGTAATTTCTAGTCAATCTGGGACGTTCATTAGGCGGATGATCTGATGGTAGAAGTTATGTTTAGTTTAGGGTTTTTTTCCCTCGAAGGCAACCCCTCACTTGTATGAGGGTATTATATTGTGGCTGTGTATTTAATGTGTATTCTCAGAGCAAGAAACAGATAGGGAGACTGTGAGAGAGAACAGAGGATATTACAATGAATCTGTTGTAGGTTGTGTCTCTTCATTTTGCTGGATAAGATAAAGGAAGGACTGGTTGCGCGGGGTGGACATAGCCCAAACTAGGTGAACCACGTATATCTGTGTCTCTCTGGTTTTATGTGTTTTGTGTTTTCCGCATATTTTATGTGTTGCATTGCTCTGTAATATATAATTTTCTAACATTGGTCATAAATTTTCTCACCTTGGGAGTCTGATGTAGGAGCATCTGACTCAAGAAAATTATTGTATTTAGTAGAATAGGGGCTCTTATGTTTTAAGGGAAGTTTATTCCAAAAAAGAATTAAATTTATGTAATTTTAATGTTTTAAATAGAGTTGGAATCAATTAGATAATGTGAGGATATTTTTTAACATTCTCGAATGTTGAAGAACATGAGAGAATTAGGATAATTCAAAACTCATAGGGATTGAGAGATTTTATAAATTATTTTAAATCCTAGAATTAGAATTGGTTTCATGAATTTATGGATTAGAGAGGATCCTTAGGGATAAAACGAGATTTTAGGACTTAGAAGATTCTTAGGATTTTGTTGAACAAGTTGTGGATCTGAACCAAAATTGGTTGTAGAATCCATTTGTATAAATTGTAAACCTCGAAGGCATAAAAAGAGAGAGATATATAGATCGAGAGGAAGAATGGGATAGATGGAATCGAGAGACAGATAAAGACAGAGAGCTACATAATTGAGGTAATCAAACTGAAAGGGTCAAGGCTCTATAAATTTTATGAATAATAGAATTTATCTTGGTGTGAAATCATGGTTCTGGTATTGAAGTTTGGTCTGAAATCCTTTGAATTTCTAATCAGTATATATTGGTGGTGCTTTCCTATTCTGAGTTAAATTTGGCCATATTCTTTTTTATGTGTTATTTAGAACCATTAGCTAAAATTATTGTATGAGGTTTCGATTCAACCTGAAGAAATTATGCAATTAACCTTCATGGAAAATCCATGTTTTAATTGTTTTTGGAATCCGAGTTTGTTGAAACTGAAAGAGTCGAAGGCGTAGTAGAATCGTGGTGGAATCATAAGAATTGGAATCACACCGTGAGGAACATTCTCTAATTATGTGTTTTTAATTAGAAGGATTAATGGTTGAGGGTTTCGAGTAAATACGAAGGCATCAATGCTTGATCTCTTTCATAAGTGGAGGTAATTTGTGTTGGTTCTGGACTATCCATTTTGGTAATAATTTGTGTTGGCTCCGGGATTATGTACTTTGGAAACCATATTCTGGTTGGAACAATGAATCTTTTGATGAAGTGGAATGTAATCGAGTGTAGACGGATGAAATTATGCACTTTAGAATCTGTGCTCATGTGGAACTCTGAATCAGAAGTGGGTGTGGAAACGTGAGTTGGTTTCTCAATCCAGAAAGTATTTTTCGCAAGGCATTGAGGCATTGTGGGTTTATGTAGCATAGGCTGTGTCACGCTCCCCTTCTATCGGCTCCTCATATTCGCATGTTACCAATGATCTATTGGACCCTCCCCCACCTACTCACAGTCCTGCCCCTCTAGTGGTTGATGCTCCCCTTCACTCACCTCCCCGCCCCAGCCCCTACAGGTGTTCCATCTTGGAGGAATTTCCAATGGAATTCAATAATGTGCAGGCTCACGTCAACACTCAGGTTCAATGTTTCTCCAGCATGGTGACCTTGCGGTTTCAATGTCAAACTGTGATCTATTGTTGAAATGGGCAACAAGAATGGCACCCCAAGGGCGCTTCTAATTTAATTTCCCCTTAATTAAATTAGAAGTAAATTGTAATTCCAAATCACATGAAAAGTTGTATGTCTTAACTCAGTTAGGAAGACTTCGTTAGCTCAATAAATTTGAGTTGGGGGTTAAATTAGAGACATGTAGAATTCTCCCTAAGTCTTACGGGGTCCAGTTGCAGTTTATTTTGAGTCGTAATTAGTTAACTCAATTATTTGAGTTAAAATTAGTTTAACTATTTCTAACTGAGAGATGAGCTAGTGATAGGTCCAGTGAATTAAATATGATTTAATTCACATGCAATGATGTTACACTAAAAATTGTCACCTTGACATTCTGCTGACTGTATGAGTTCATTAACACTCATACATGCCTCCTCTACAAGTCTTACAACCTTTACTCCTCATGTCAAGCCCTAAAACAGGAGGAAAAACCCTAAAAATCTCTGAAACTTTGGGTACGCAGGTTACATGAGGCCTGCCTGCGTTCCTAGCTTGGGTACACAGGTAATACACTGCTTACCTGCATTCTATAATGCATTTTTGCTTTGCAATACCTGCGTACCCTCCTCAAAGTAAAAAAGGCGAGAAAGTAAAGTCAAAAAAGTGGTTTGAGGTCAATTCTAGAAGGTTCTAGATGAGAATTTTTGGGGATGAGTACGCTTTGATAAGGTGCATGTATCCCTCACCTTAAGGAACTAATCCCTTGATGTGAGGAGTCTATCCCTTTGAAGGAGGATTCTATCCCTACAAAGGTGGAATCCTAACCTCCTCATCTGCTCTATAAAAGGAGGCATTGGGTAGCCTCAAAGGGTTAAGAAGTTTTTGGAGATTGAGATTTTGAAGATTGAGAATTAGAGTTCAAGCTTTATGTGTGATTGAGCTAAAGTGCTATTGAGATTTAGTCTTCTTTCTGCTGAGCTTTTGGGAGGAAAGATCACATACCTCTTTATGCTCCTGGAGGAAGAGTGCAAGACTTATCAAAGTAGAGAAGATTCCTTCTTTGGACCCCGGGAAGGCCTTTCGAACATCAAGGCTAAGGTTGTAAGGTTCTTCTGTTATTTTAAGATTAATACAATCAAGTTTGTTTTTCTCAGTAAATTGTCGTTCGATTGTTTATTTCAATAAGCTGTCATTTGATCATTTATTTCATAGATTCCTTGATCACTATGATAGGTATGTTTTATGATTATTTGTTATACAGGTGTTATTTAATATTTTCTTGTTTGTGATTGCAGGTCAATGAAAGACGACACTTTCTTGTGACGAAAGAACTCTTGTTGCGACGGAAGATCTCTTGTTGCGACGGAAGGATTTTGATGCGACGGAAGCACTATGACCGCAAATAAGCATTTGGATCCAAGGTAGGATCGACACCTTCATAGCATTTAATTGCAAAACATATATACTTAGAGAAAGACAAACTTAGTTGTTCGTTTGTTGCTAGATTGTCTTATGACACTAGGGAGATCGGTCTTGTCCGCAAGACGGATTTATCCGCCAACAAATTGGCGACCATATTGGGGAAAGAACTTGTTGTTTTGGTTCTCTTTTATTTTGATTTGAGGAAAAGTTTTTCCTGGTTTTTGATTGATGGATATCTGCCTGGGTAGCTTAGTTTTTCTCTGTTTTTGAAAATTTTGAAATATTTTAAGTTTTTCTTGAACTTTTATGGGGACCGCACTTTGTTCTTTTGCATAGTGCGGGTAGTTTCACACTTTCCTTATGTAAACAGTGCGGGACTACACCTATTACTTCTGGAAGCCTGCGGACCCTGTTAAATTTTTTGAAAATCTTTAGATTTCTTTTTTCTTGTTTAGTTTAGATTTAATTTAGGATTCTTAGCATCTACCCAGATTTGTATTTTTCTGTCAAAAATTTCTTGTTTCTGAGTTTCTTTCAGCAATTTTTCATCTCATCAATCTCCATTAAGTTAATTGGGTGTTTTGAGTCTCTTTTTTGAGAAATTATTAATTTGATTTCCTTTTGTCATTACTTGGAGGTTTGTCTTAGTCTTTTCACAATTTTCCATCTTTTTTCTTTTGTTTTTGCAAAAAAAATTCCCCCTCATTCGCCGGGGGAGGGCTAAATTGTGTATGAGTGTTAATCGCCTTTGAGTGTTTTTTGATCTTTGGAACTCTCACCCGATTTTCTTGACTTGCACTTGATTGGTTCTTAGATCACATTAGAATCATCTTGTGTTTGAGAAGTCTCTTGCATAGATCACATTTGCATAATTAGAATTCTCATTTTCAGAATATGAATGAAAAATGTGCATAGATTACATTTGCATACTCTTCATTTGAATTGTGCATAGATTACAACTACATAGTTTACATTCTGAAAAATCAATTGTAGATTTAGATCAGTTTCTTTGATTTGAATTTAGATGTTTTTATGTTTGTTTTAAAAACAAAAAATAAAAATTGTTTTGGGATTGATTTGCATTAGTTTTTCTTGATGAAATTAGTGCATTAGAGAATTTGTTATATTTTCTCTTAGTGATCAATTTTTGCATTGTTGGAAGTGAATGGAAACTCTCTCCTTTCTTTATTTAGGATTCATCGAATTGAAAATATTGCATTATCATATTCGATTGCATTCAGTTTTGGTTCGGGTCATAACACCATTGGTTTCATATCCATTTACCCTTTTGATTAATAACAGCCTAAATAACACAACGCTTAATTAAAATTCATCTAGTAATTTTTACATTTTTAGGGCTCTTTCCACCAATCTAGCTCAGGATTATTGCTTTGGAATAGGTTGTAGTTAACTTTCCAAAGCAACAAAAACAAACAAGTAGATAAATCTTGCGGTAGGAAATAAATCCAATTGTAATTTATATAATCTAGGAAGCTTATCTTAAAGAAGTCAATTACGAGATCATGTTCGAACCTTTGAAACAATCAATTCTGTTTCATTAGGGAAGATAGAATATTTTGCGTGCATTACAAGCGGTAAACCTCGGATTAACCATTGTCGAGGAGCCTGGGGTCACTTGTCGGTAAACCTCGAATTGATCATGTCGAGGAGCCTTCAAGGGGATTGAGCTTTGTTACTCTGCCCTTGCGCGTGGAATCAGATCGTAGACTGTTCCCCCAGTTGTATTTGTTATTGTTGGTAACCTTAATGTCCATAAGCTTAAGATTATTTCCTAAGGTGACGGTGAAGGAAAGATCTCACTGTACCTGGAGCAGATGTCGACTAGACTCACTTGGACTCGCTGGGGGGTTCTCTTCACACGAGATGGTTTTGTGAAGAAACTTGTGCCAGTCTGTTTCATTAAGCAGGTTGTCGGGGTAACCGTTCCAACCGCCCTTTCTGTATTAAATTCTACGATGTTGGATTTCATCACCAACTAGTGTTTTTAGTACGGGAAGTTACAGTTTGTGTGTGGTTTGACTCCTAGATTTTATAGCACATGTTAATTTGTTTGTTTTTACTTTTAGAGACCATAGGTGTGAAATGTGAATTTTAATTGTTAGGTGTGAGTTGTGAATTGTTAATTTTAGTTTTAAATTGTTAATAAAATTCACTGAAGTTGAATATAATGGAAACTGTTCCGGAATTTACCAACCAAGGAACCCCTCTTAATGAGATTTCTAGTACTTTTCCTTGCTTTGGAAATGTTGGTCCTCCTTATATGGCTACTTTTTCATTACCTGGATTTACAATAGGTTTACCGATATGGTTATTTTCAGCTTCGTTGGCCCCGAATACTCCAATTGTTCCACCTCAACCAGATGCTTCACAGAGTTCACCATCTCAACATCACCAACCTTCTGTTGACCCTTTACCTTCTTCACCTAATATTTCTTCCTCCATTTCTTCTTCTTCGCTTGGTAAAAGCCTTGACGCTAGTAACCAGGTGGCTGAGAAGAAGAAGAAAGGGAAGAAGAAGAATAAGAAGCAAGATAAGAAAGGAGTCAACCAACCAACCATGGATGTAAGTGTTAGTTGTGTTGAGGATGTTAGCCACCTATAATATTTTTTTATACCAAAAGGTGGCTAAGACTTTTTGAGCCTCCAAGGAACAAATTTTATCACTAAAAATTGTTGGCTCTTGAATTCTCTTTAAGGCCTCATGCCTCTGTCCAAAATCTTCATTATCTTTGCCTTTTATTCTTAGAAAATTCTGCTAATTACATATGTAAAATACTGCTGAAAGACCTTCATTTTCCCCCTTCTCTAACCTTCATCTGCTTCCCTTTTTCTCCACAAAACTCCCTTGTTTTCATAATTCCTCTTCTTCCATTTATGAAAAATCCCCCTTTTCATAGTTAAAAACTCAGTTTTTGACTATTTCGGAACCCCCATTTCCATTGAAAAGCCATGAAAAAATTCATAAAAAATGCAAGTCTTTACTATGGACTTAAGCCCTTTGGGCTAAGTCCTAAACCACTTCCCCCCACATGCCTATGCGTTAAAACTAAACGCCAAAGCCTTTCAGCGCTAATCGCATCGCACAAATTCAAACAACGCAAGTCTTAAACCATGTTCCGAAACTCTGATTGCGATTAGCCTTTGTGTTTAACACCCCGATCATATTATTTTCCATATAACCATATAGCCCGCCTCAGGCGCTTAACCTTGTAAATATTTCTTTCCTGAATCCATTTTTCCTTTGTAAACCCAAAAACCCACTTTCTGAAAGTTTTCAGTTAAAAACGTAAAGTCACGTGATAAATATAAATGGGTTGATCAAAAAGACCGATCGCGCAATCGCGATCGAAGAATTCACAATGGGTAGATCGGAAAGACCAGGCCCACAGTTCTGATTGCAATTAGGCCCTTGTTATATATACTCCTGGGCATATTACAGTTCATATATCCCACGGCCCCGCAATTGGGCGCCTTTTCCCTTTACTTATATATTTTCCGCCCGACCCATTTTAACTTGTTTTTATTGCAAAAACTTTGGTTTTCGTATGTATGAAAGGGTTTCCCCCTGTTCCATCTCCACCGTTGATCATCGCCGATCGAAAGGCCGTCGCTCAATTGCATCGTAACTTTCCCTGATTGCGCAATCGCATGCCCCTATCTGCCACCTCTGACTGCGATTCCTCCGATTCGCTCCCCGCCGTTGATCTGACCCTCAGATCTAACGGTCAGTGCTCAATCGCAAGTTTCTAAATCGCAAGTTTCAATCGCTTCCCCTCTTCCGCAATCCCCAATTGAAATTGCCCCGATTTAATCCCGTCCGTCCATTTCCTGCTGATCCAACGGTCATCTCTTGATTGCAGTAGTCCTCCGATCGTGCAATCGCATCGACATTTTCCAATCGCGCCCTTTGTTTCTCCCCTCCGATTGCGGTCCTCCGATTAGATCTGGACCGTCCACGTGTCCAGATCGGACGGTCCAAAACCACCCTGCCTTATTTCTTCTCCTCGCTCTCCTTTGCCTGTTTTGCGCTGATCTCCACCATTAGATATTTTTATCCAATGGCTACGCTCCTCCCCCGCCATCTGAAGTAGTTTTAACCTATTTCCGCAGGATTTCTTAATTTTTTTGTGTTTTGCAGGTATTTCTATGGTTTTCCATTATGTTATGAAGAAAGGCCGAAGGCCGGGAGAGACGTTTCCTGCGCCTTCGGGCTATTAAACAGAACCATTCACATGTTTGAATCCAGTGATTTATCAGCATTCCATGAGCGCTGATAACACGTAAATGGCCTGTGCTGCCCCTGCACATCAACAAGACACTGTTTTATTCAAAAACAGTCAAAGAGTATAAGTTTTAAGACAGAGCACCACAGAATAGAGATTGAAGACAGTTTTATGGGGGATTATGGCTAAGATGGTTATCAAAAGCCTAATCCCCAACTAAAAACACAGTTTAAAGAAAACCTAAAGTGTTTTAACAGACAAAAAGCCTCCACCGTCACATCTTGAGGCAAATTGATTCCCTAGCTACCACAGAAGCCACCTGTTGCCTCAAACCTTTCAAAGCAGAGGTCGCAGTTAATGAAGAAAGTCAGATATTCGCCTCCAGCACAGCGAGGGAGTTACTTCTGCAAGGAAATCAATGCAGAAATATCTGCAGAGTTACTCCACACAGCACACAGAGCCTCAAAGTCAAAATAAAGCTCCCACCGAGCTTTGATATTTATTGTAAAAAAGTTAATACAATGATCCACCTGTAAATTTCTCCCTCGAGCCCCTCAAAAGGCCGAGAAGTCTTGAACCTATATTAATTATCTTGAGAGATCTTTTCTCAGATCACCTCCTCATTCTTCTATAAATACCTCAGAAGAAGATGAGAAATTGTTGGTTGCAGAACTTTGAAATACACTAGAGCTCGAGACTTCTATTTGTACATAGCGTTCACTGGCCCTTGAAGCTCTGTTTGTGATAGAGTAGTTAGGCTGAATAGTGAATATGATTGCTGAAATGAAACATTGGACTTGAAGACTGTAACCGGTTTGACATCAATAACAAGCTCTTTCTTGGGATCCTGATCTATATTACTGGTGAAGTGCTTCTTTCTTTGCCAATTATTTCCCTTCTATGTATGCCATATTGTTCATTTTCTGCTGTAAAGAACATTTTAAACAGAGTTAGGACCTATTGTATATCAGTCACCTTCTTTGGCTGAGAAATATTTATCTTAATGTTTTCTTCAGATTTGTTTATTTAAGAATGATTCAATAAAGTTTAAACAGTTAGGAATGTAGGCGTTCCCCCGTCCTTATGTTTGCTTAAACATTGGTTCTTGAATGTGATTTCCATTATTTGCTATTAAAGTTAGACTAGAGAAGATATGGTTTGCCCTGATTCCTAGATTATTTTCTCTAAAGGCAGATTCTGAAAGTTTCCCTTGGTGTTGACTGAAAGCAGACTAGGTTTAAAAGTACTTTATCTGATCTTAAGTTACACTTTGTTTCTCTTATATGTTTTCATACTTTCTGAAGGTAATTATGTGGATTACTGGATTGTTTGTCAATTAAGCTGCTTGAATACAGACTTGCCCAAGAATTCTATGGTTAGCCCTGTCCTTGGTTGGTTTTAAACAGTTACTTAAGAGGCTTTTCTTGTTTGGACTGACTATAAATCCTCTGAGAAATTATTATCAGTTTCCACCCCTCCAACACTTTATTGTTTTCCATTTCATCATTCTAATCTCAATAATCTTGTGGTATAGATGACTTGCCCCTTGGATCACGCTTGATGTTTTTGCTCAATTAAAGCCCAGATATGACTCCATAGCCCAATGGACTAAAAACCAGCGTTATATCTATCTCTTAGCCATAGCTGTTCTATCCACTTGCAACTTCTCACTTTTGAAGCTTTTTCACTTAGAACTTTCCCCTCAAAGTAAAATTTCATGCTCAACCATCCAAAACAAAACAAAACCCTTGGCCTTCATAACTAGCCTAATATCATTACCCTAAACTTCAAAGACAAATCCATCTTTGTACATACAGGAGAGATCCCTCTCTGGATTCAGGAGGGCTAGATCCTAGAATCCCAAATTTGGTTGAAATGATGTTACCTCTGTGATCGGACTTTTTCCAATCTTGCTTATTACAGAGACCTAACATTTCTGGCGACTCAGCTGGGGAGTTACAACCCCGAAACTTCATAAGACTTTGAGAGTAAAAAGCAGCCTTTTCAAGCACTACCAAGAAAAGGTAATCATGATGAAACTTGTTTGAATCAGTGACAATCTAGGTCAACCTTAGGATTCTCATAAGACTCTATCTAACCTTGAAAAATCAGCTAGCTTAGCCATAAGAGTAGACTGCCTTTGTCTCATAACCGTAGCTAAGTTTTGAAACAGAGTTAGCATATTCTTAACAACCACACACGACTGAAAAAGAACTAGGAAAAATCAAAAACATTTCAGATTGGTATTAAATAAACATGGTGGTGGACCATAAAAACCTTTTACCTCCTTAGGAGCTAAAAAATTCCACTTGGCGACTCCACAATCCTTAACAGACCTTAAGACTCCATTGGGAAGAACCCTTATCATTATAATATTAGTGAAACTCAGTTAGAGGACTGTAGGATTAAATTCGTGTAAACAGATTAGTTAACCTCTTAAATATTGTCATATCTGGTTGAACTGTTCTTGTTTATTTGGGTCTAAAAACATAGCATAGTGGCTTCTAGAAAGATTCACACTAGAGCCCATCCTGACCCTGATCCACCTGAGATAGTTGATGACCCAGAAAGCATCCTTTGGAAGTCTCCTAGGATTAAATTATCAACTGTTTTTAGATCACCCTTGAAGAGCTAATTCAGTTCCTGAAAATCTTGCAGCTCTACAAAATCATATGGTGGTGGAACCATAAAACATTTTACCTCCTTAGGAGCTAAATTTTTTTTCACCTGGCGACTCCACACTCTGAAACTCCCAGAAGACCAAATGACTCCACTGGTAGAAGACCCTGAACTGATTGACCAGACACAGTGACCTCTTTTCGGATTTACAAACATGATTTCAAGAATACAACAAAGATATGCCCCAATGAGTAGAGATCACATCCCTGGGTTTCCACATAAGATGCCCCGGGTGAATTGGGATGACAACCTGCCTGTTTTTCAAGGTGAAAAGTTTGATGACCCTCTATTACATCTCATCAGATTTCATATACATGTATGGAGGTTGAAAGTTGAGTGGCATGAAGACTGCCTAATGAAAATGTTCATGTTAACATTAGAAGGAAAATCTAGGGATTGGTATGAATGCTTAAGATCTAGTAGTTTGTTTTCTTTAAGAGACCTTGAATATGTGTTCTATGAGAACTATGAAGAAAATGCTACGTCATTATCATGGGGTGCAATATATTATGATCCATCACAAAACATCACCCAACACATTATAGATAATGAGGAAGCTTTGGAAGAGATGCATCCTGAAGATCTTTTAACAGCCATTCATGAGTTTAATCTCTTATTGAAAAATTTTAAGAATATAGATGAATCAGTTGAGGAAGAGATGATCCAAGAAATAATGGACGTTCCTCAAGATATCCCTGAAAACTCAAATATTGATTCATCATCCCTTATAGCTGAGGCTCAAGAAGACATCCAGCCTCAAAATCATTCTTCACAAGAGACAGAGAAGGAAATAGAACAGACTATTTATAAACAGTCAGTCTCTGAAAATTTTTGCAAAACAAACACTCTTGCCCATTCACATAGAGAACTTTTTTGTACAGATTTAGAAATTTCTTTTGTAAATCATAATGAAGAGAGACCTGCTGATAACCCAATATGTTCGACTAGTGAAATTGTTTATTCCGATGATTTTCCAAATTTTGATCAGTCTGATCATGATGATGAGTTTCAAGAAAAAATTAATCACGCAGGGCAACCTGCGTTCGATTGGTGTTATGAGTTTCACCATCATCAACTTGAAAGCAGAAATCACCCATTTCAATCCATCACAAATCGCTTTCACATAATTGAAAATCAGCAGCCTTTCAACTCAGAAGGTGAAGAGAAGAGCAATGAAGAAATTTTTGAGCAGGAGGAAACCTTTGAAAGCACCCCCACTCGAGAATATAATAACCTCTTCACAGAAATTAGTCCACTGAATACGAGCATACAAGGGCCACAAGAGGACAACACTGTCAAATATGATGAGTCCTCCAGTTTAGAAGATGATGAAGATGAAGGAGAAAAACAAATAGAAGACTATCCTGCTGTGGATATATCATCTTCTCGAGAAGAAACTTCTCCCTTCACTAATATTAGTCTGTCATATAAAGAGCCTGAATTTATATCAGAAGCAAGCATAGATTCAAAGAAAGAAGATATTTCACTGTTTGCTATTTTGTAGGTTAAGAATGATGATACTTCCAAGCTACATACTGAAGAGATAGTCCTCAAAGCTGATGTCTTGGAAGTAGATGATCCACCAATTGTGGAGGACCAAAAGGAAGAGAATCTTCATCTTTTCTTTGTTGATACTATGGAAGAGTGTGTGGAAATCCCGACTGGCTCAAATTATCAAGCATTGATCCTTTGCAAGAGCCGGAGACATGAAAAGCTGTCACCTTCTGTGATAGTTTTTATTTTGAAGACTAATCTTCAAAATATACTATCGATATCTCTGACAAGCAGCCAGAGTTTCTTCTTCTTCTCGAAATTACTCAGCTGGCTGCATTGGCACTTTTGTATCATATGAATATGTAAATACTCCATGTTTAGAATAGGTTAGATAGGAATGTCAATAAAGCTCAATTCCGAGCATGTAGTTAGTTGTTGTTTTATGCTTTGAAGAAAAGTCAAGAATCCAAAAATACAAAAACAAAGAAAGAATGAAAAGAGGGCGGAAATGAAAACAAGAAAGGCACAGCCCCATGCCAAAAAAAGAAATAAATATGAAAGTGTGCAAGCTCAAATGCCACTCCTCAAAACACACTTCTAGTTAGTCAAACTGCCTAATCTTGACTAATTAGCTTTAAATTTTCTGCTGATAGGGTAGTGAATTCGATTTGCCAAACTGTTCAATCTTGGCTTATCAGTAGATAGATTAGGATAGAAATGAAGGTTCAAACCAACTCAAAATCTGAACCAAAGTTTCCAAAGAGAGGTGACTCAAAATTGTTTTATTTTCTGAGTCATAAAAGAGAATACATGGTTCTAATTAGCTCAAAATCTGAACTAGAAACAAGGCAAAGACAGCTCAAAACAAAGTAAAAACAGAGCTGTGAAAAGAGAAGGCCATAATAAGAGACTTTCAGATCTTAAGCCTTCCATTTTGATTTTAATTTTCTGCAAATAATAATCTACGTACAGCTTGTTTTTATGCCATAGATCACAGCAAGTCAAACAGCTTAATATTTTCTTGACTGTTTTTAAATTTCTGTCTTAGAATTTAGAGAATGAAAGTCTGTTGGACATTTTAATCCCAACAGACAGTAGATTAGGTAGAGAATAATCTTAGCTCAACTGTTTAATCTGAGTTCAGGGAGACATAAGGAGTAGAATTAGATTAGTTTTTTATGCTTTCAAAAGAATAAAATGTTGTGAATAGAGTTTGCCAATCCAAGTACACTCTAATGAAGAAAAAAGAATTAGATCCAAGTGTTAGATCTGTAGGATTGGGTAGGTAGAAATGTTTTATTGATGAAAGTCCATTGTTTTCATAGCTGCTAAATATGTTTTCAAAGAATATCCTCCCGGAAAAAGAATGGCAGCCCAATGGATCAGGCACAAGTCACCCTCCCAGAGAAATCAAGTCTGAATTCTTGATGCCTTCAAGAAGGCACCATCCCCAAGTGGAGCCACTGTTAGCCACCTATAATATTTTTTTATACCAAAAGGTGGCTAAGACTTTTTGAGCCTCCAAGGAACAAATTTTATCACTAAAAATTGTTGGCTCTTGAAGTCTCTTTAAGGCCTCATGCCTCTGTCCAAAATCTTCATTATCTTTGCCTTTTATTCTTAGAAAATGCTGCTAATTACAAATGTAAAAGACTGCTGAAAGACCTTCATTTTCCCCCTTCTCTAACCTTCATCTGCTTCCCTTTTTCTCCACAAAACTCCCTTGTTTTCATAAGTCCTCTTCTTACATTTATGAAAAATCCCCCTTTTCATAGTTAAAAACTCACTTTTTGACTATTTCGGAACCCCCATTTCCATTGAAAAGCCATGAAAAAATTCATAAAAAATGCAAGTCTTTACTATGGACTTAAGCCCTTTGGGCTAAGTCCTAAACCACTTCCCCCCACATGCCTATGCGTTAAAACCAAACGCCAAAGCCTTTCAGCGCTAATCGCATCGCACAAATTCAAACAACACAAGTCTTAAACCATGTTCCGAAAACTCCGATTGCGATTAGCCTTTGTGTTTAACACCCCGATCATATTATTTTCCATATAACCATATAGCCCGCCTCAGGCGCTTAACCTTGTAAATATTTCTTTCCTGAATCCATTTTTCCTTTGTAAACCCAAAAACCCACTTTCCGAAAGTTTTCAGTTAAAAACGTAAAGTCACGTGATAAATATAAATGGGTTGATCAAAAAGACCGATCACGCAATCGCGATCAGAGAATTCACAATGGGTAGATCGGAAAGACTAGGCCCGCAGTTCCGATTGTGATTAGGCCCTTGTTATATATACTCCCGGGCATATTACAGTTCATATATCCCATGGCCCCGCAATCGGGCGCCTTTTCCCTTTACTTATATATTTTCCGCCCGACCCATTTTAACTTGTTTTTATTGCAAAAACTTTGGTTTTCATATGTATGAAAGGGTTTTCCCCTGTTCCATCTCCACCGTTGATCATCACCGATCGAAAGCCCGTCGCTCAATCGCATCGCAACTTTCCCTGATTGCGCAATCGCATGCCCCTATCTGCCACCTCCGATTGCGATTCCTCTGATTCGCTCCCCGCCGTTGATCCGACCCTCAGATCTACCGGTCAGCGCTCAATCGCAAGTTTCTAAATCGCAAGTTTCGATCGCATCCCCTCTTCTGCGATCCCCGATTGAGATTTCCCCGATTTAATCTCATCCGTCCATTTCCTGTTGGTCCAACGGTCATCACTTGATCGCACTAGTCCCCCGATCGCGCAATCGCATCGGCATTTTCCAATCGCGCCCTTTGTTTCTCCCCTCCGATTGCGATCCTCCGATTAGATCTGGACCGTCCACGTGTCCAGATCGAACGGTCCAAAACCAGCCCGCCTTATTTCTTCTCCCCGCTCTCCTTTGCCTGTTTTGCGCTGATCTCCACCGTTAGATATTTTTATCCAACGGCTACGCTCCTCCCCCACCATCTGAAGCAGTTTTAACCTATTTCTGCAGGATTTCTTAATTGTTTTGTGTTTTCCAGGTATTTCTATGGTTTTCCATTATGTTATGAAGAAAGGCCGAAGGCCGGGAGAGATGTTTCCTGCGCCTTCGGGCTATTAAACAGAACCATTCACAGGTTTGAATCCATTGATCTATCAGCGTTTCATGAGCGCTGATAACACGTAAATGGCCTGTGCTACCCCTGCACATCAACAAGACACTGTTTTATTCAAAAACAGTTAAAGAGTATAAGTTTTATGATAGAGCACCACAGAACGGAGATTGAAGACAATTTTATGGGGGATTATGGCTAAGACGGTTATCAAAAGCCTAATCCCCAACTCAAAACACAGTTTAAAGAAAACCTAAAATTTTTTAACAGACAAAAAGCCTCCACCGTCACATCTTGAGGCAAATTGATTCCCCAGCTACCACAGAAGCCACCTGTTGCCTCAAACCTTTCAAAGCAGAAGCCGAAGTTAATGAAGAAAGTCAGATATTCGCCTCCAGCACAGCCAGGGAGTTACTTCTGCAAGGAAATCAATGCAGAAATATCTACAGAGTTACTCCACACAGCACACAGAGCCTCAAAGTCAAAATAAAGCTCCCACCGAGCTTTGATATTTATTGTAAAAAAAGTTAATACAGTGATCCACCTGTAAATTTCTCCCTCGAGCCCCTCAAAAGGCCGAGAAGTCTTGAACCTATATTAATTATCCTAAGAGATCTTTTCTCAGACCACCTCGTCATTCTTCTATAAATACCTCAGAAGAAGATGAGAAATTGTTGGTTGCAGAACTTTGAAATACACTAGAGCTCGAGACTTCTATTTTTACATAGCGGTCACTGGCCCTTGAAGCTCTGTTTGTGATAGAGTAGTTAGGCTGAATAGTGAAGATGATTGCTGAACTGAAACATTGGACTTGAAGACTGTAACCGGTTTGACATCAATAACAAGCTCTTTCTTGGGATCCTGGTCTATATTACTGGTGAAGTGCTTCTTTCTTTGTCAATTGTTTCCCTTCTATGTATGCCATATTGTTCATTTTCTGCTGTAAAGAACAGTTTAAACAGAGTTAGGACCTACTGTATATGAGTCACCTTCTTTGGCTGAGAAATCTTTATCTTAATGTTTTCTTCAGATTTGTTTATTTAAGAATGATTCAATACAGTTTAAACAGTTAGGAATGTAGGCATTCCCTCGTCCTTCTGTTTGCTTAAACATTGGTTCTTGAATGCGATTTCCATTATTTGCTATTAAAGTTATACTAGAGAAGATATGTTTTGCCCTGATTCCTAGATTCTTTTCTCTAAAGGCAGATTCTGAAAGTTTCCCTTGGTGTTGACTGAAAGCAGACTAGGTTTAAAAGTACTTTATCTGATCTTAAGTTACACTTTGTTTCTCTTATATGTTTTCATACTTTCTGAAGGTAATTATGCAGATTACTGGATTGTTTGTCAATTAAGTTTCTTGAATACAAACTTGCCCAAGAAGTCTATGGTTAGCCCTGTCCTTGGTTGGTTTTAAACAGTTACTTAAGAGGCTTTTCTTGTTTGGACTGACTATAAATCCTCTGAGAAATTATTATCAGTTTCCACCCCTCCAACACTTTATTGTTTCCATTTCATCATTCTAATCTCAATAATCTTTTGGTATAGATGACTTGCCCCTTGGATCACACTTGATGTTGTTGCTCAATTAAAGCCCAGATATGACTCCATAGCCCAATGGACTAAAAACCAGCGTTATATCTATCTCTTAGCCATAACTGTTCTATCCACTTGCAACTTCTCACTTTTGAAGCTTTTGCACTTAGAACTTTCCCCTCAAGTAACATTCCATGCTCAACCATCCAGAACAAAACAAAACCCTTGACCTCATAACTAGCCTAATATCAATACCTTAAGTTTTCAAAGACAATATCCATCTTTGTACATATTGGAGAGATCCCTCTCCGGATTCAGGAGGGCTAGATCCTAGAATCCCAAAGTTGGTTGAAACGATGTTACCCCTTCCGTGACCTGGATTTCTTGCCAATCTTGCTTATTACAGAGACCTTCCAACAAGAGGAAACCTACAACATGCATCTTAAACCCAAATACCCTTGTAGGCTATGTAAGGGTGACCACTTCCTTATCAATTGTCCCGGTATTCCAAAGGTCTTGGAAGTATGGTCAGAAATACCTCATCAACTTTCCGTTGATCCATCAACCAATGATAGTCAGGTTCCTGGGAAAAAGGGTAAATTTAGGTTTCCTTGTAAGTTATGCAAAGGGAGTCATCAAACTCACATTTGCCCTCACATGGATGAAGCCTAAAAATTGTTGGAAGACCTTACTGTTCCACAGCAAGAATTTCCAACTGGTTACCGTAAACTTTCTCCCAACCTACCGTCAACTGACGGTGTGATTGATCTAATTTCAAATACGGTCGATCCCACTCTTCCATTGGAGAGTGAAACTCATATCACTCCTGTTGATGATCCATTAGTTGATCAAGTGGTCGATTCGATTTCACATTTGGTCGATCCCATTCTCCCTGTAGAGAGTGAACTTCATACTGCTCAGGTTCTTCTTGTTACATCAGATTATTCTACGCTGGGGGGCATTTCACTTGTTTCTACAGAACCCCCTCCAAGTACTGAGGTCTTTTCCTTTGATTGGAATATACTGACAGAACCTCGTCTTCCTTCCTCCATCCCTTTCCAAATCATTGTGAAGTTGGGTGGTAGGGACATACACCTCACACATGTAGATGAAGGTGCTTCTGTTATTATTTTATCCTCAACTGCTTGGAAAGCTTTGGGTTCCCCTCAGCTTGTGCCTATTATGCAGAATCTGAAAGCTTTTAATATAACCATTAGTGAACCTTTAGGGATCCTTCCTAAGTTTTCTATTACTTTGGAAGGTAAAACTGTCTATATTGATCTTATGGTAGTTTGAGGTCCCTTGGATTTCAATTTAATCCTTGGGCGAGACTATGTTTATGCAATGAAAGCTGTCGTCTCGACACTCTTTCGCGTGATGTCTTTCCCTCACAATGGTAATATTGTGACTGTAGACCAGCTTTCATTCCCTAGTCTTGTTTCGACTACCAATGATCTGACATCCCTGAATTTTCCTCATACGCAAGTGGTATCTACCCCGCCACGGGTTAATTATGTGGCAACTAGTCCCATGTTTTCAATTACCAATGTAAGCGAGCCTCTCACCGTTTGCTCGTCTTCCTTTGACTTAGATTTGGTAATTGACATGGAAAACTCTATGGGATTATTTGAACGTGATGTTCTTATCCCTTTTGAGTCCCTCGACATGTGTTCCTTCCAGAGAACTATTCTTCCTTCTGATGAAGACCTCTTGGAAGCCATGATCAAGGTGTGTCCATTGACATGTGTTTCTTCCAGTTGGAAGCCATGATCAGTAGTTTCTGAGGATAGTTCCTTTTACTATGTCAACCTCGTTAAAAAATGAATCAGTGGTCTGAGGAAAGTTCCTTTTACTGTGTCAACCTCGTTAAAAAATGAATCAGTGAGGGTGAGGAGAGTTCCTTTTACTGTGTCAACCTCGTTAAAAAATGAATTAGTCGGCGATGAGGATAGTTCTTTTCTTGTGTCAACCTCATTAAAAAATGAAATAGTAGGTAGATTGTATAGGTTAGATTGATAGATTAAAAATCAGTAGTTCATGAGGATGGTTCCTGTTACTAAGTCAACCTCGTGAAAAAATGAATCAGGTATGAGGACAATTCTTTTCCTGTGTCAACCTCATTAAAAAATGAATCAGTTGGTCCAAGGAAAGTTCCTGTTACTGAGTCAACCTCATTAAAAAATGAATCAGGTATGAGGATAGTTCCTTTTACTGTGTCAACCTCGTTAAAAAATGAATCAGTGGTATGAGGAAAGTTCCTTTTACTGTGTCAACCTCGTTAAAAAATGAAACACGTTGCCATGAGCATAGTTCTTTTCCTGTGTCAAGATCGTTAAAAAATGAAACAAATCCTCCCCTAATTGAGTCGAGTCTTTGACTAGATCTCGTAAATGTTAAGTCATATATTTAGGTTAGTTATTTCAGTTTCTGCATAATTTTATTACAGTTTTAGGTTGGTTCTTTCATATGATCTCGTAAATGAACCTTCATTCCATCGAGCTATTAATTACCATCTATGTACTTAGTTGAATGAAATGAAGCTGGGGGGGCATGCGCTCAGCAGTTACGCTTGGGGGGCATCAAGCACAGTTTTCTCTCTGTTTCAAGCTTGTGTAAAAATGAAACCACTTCGAAGCATAGTTTTTCTTTGTTTCAAGCTTTTGTAGAAATGAAACCTATCTTGAGTCAATTTCGGTTATTTTCAAGACTCGTTAAACTCATGAAAATCCCGAGATTATTTTTCTATCTTTCATTCTCATAAAACACATGAAAATGCCGAGTTCTTTCTGTCCTTTCCTGCTCGTAAATTAAATTGAAAGTCGGCCACAGGAGTACATTTTTATCCCTTTTTCGAACTCGTTAAAACTTACGAAAAAGTGAAAACCATGAGTACATTTTTATCCCTTTTTCGAACTCGTTAAAATCTCATGTAAAAAGCCAAACTATCGCAGATACTTTTGTATAAATTTTTCGACCCTGAATTACGAAAGTGCCACTGTTAAAATTCTTTTAAGCCCTTTCACTCCTATAAACAGAGGAAAATATTGCCGAGTACTTGACTATTCGAACTCGTTAAAGTAAATGAACAGTCGTCCCTTCAGTATAAGTTTACCCCTTTTACGGACTGAAATGGACTATTTACGAAAAAGGTATACGTTGACTAATTTCGGTCAATAGAGTTCTCTCCCGCATTATTTTATCCTTTTTCGGGCTCGAGAGACTAAATTTACGAAAAAGTACACCCATGGAGTTTTCTTAAGTTTTTTCTTCTAACTCCCTAAAATTGAAAAACACCGAGTTTCTCCTATACTGGACTCGTTAAAATTTAACAGTAAAGGACCTGTTCAATTTTCAACAAGAACGGACGACTCCTTAGGGTTCAAATCTTAAACTAAGTTGGACTCATCTGAAGGATGAGCTTATAAACAAGCAAATGTTATCCTCCTCAAGCTTGTCAAAAGTAAAGAGGTACTTGCCAGAAATGGTGGGGGAAAAGAGAAAAAAATGGACTTGTTTGTTGTATTTTGATTTTTCGAAAATTCAGTCAACCACTCTTGAACACGACATTTTTTGTTCACCTAGGTTGAGAAATCCTTTGCCTAATAGTTAATCAAACCACATTGAAAGTCTTCAGCCAGTTTCTAGGTATTAGCTTTGGGTCACTTGTCACCAAGCCATCTGCAGTGTCATTATGTGTTCAAGAGGACAGTTCAAATAAACCATTCATCTGCAAAATATCTGTCATCCATTTTGACCATCCCTGAGTCAGTCCTTGCCGATATATTTTCAAAACTTGATCTATGATTCTGCAGCTGTGGCCTCGCCTACAAACATCAATTTTCATCTACGACAACTCATTATCTAGAAGTCGACGAAATTTCAGTACCTTGAAATCGCATGCCTCAATGGCGTGTTGCGCTCGATGATAGGTTGCATCATTGACCTTCGATCGAAATGATTCCGGTGACATATGTTCGACTTCAGTCTATTCATTCACAGATCCATGGATTGCACTGGTACTTTGTAGATCCATTGACATTATCGGTCATTATCGGTGGTTTCCTTCACACTTGTCTGTCATCAGCTTTATCATTGTCAGTATCAAGTGGTTTCTACCATGTTCAACTTCAACACATTTATTCACATGGATAGAATCGTACTAGTTCGAGATGCGGAAATCAAGACCCTGGATCTAGTTTCCACCATCCAGGCTGCGAGGAATTTTATTATTATACAGTAGACTATTCATTACAGATGGCTACGCCCATGCCGTGTCTACACTATTGATGTAATATTAAAATCATTCCTGTATCAGAACGATTTGAGTTAGTTTCTAGTTAGTTTTAATCTGAGTATGGGAATGCCTACCTCAGTGATGACATATAAATGTATACATTTTGCATTGAATGTTTTTACAGGTTCCGACTGGGGTGTCCACAGGATGATCTTTGAAATGATAAAGTATTGCACTCTTCATATATGAAAGACTCTCAAATATCTATTTGTCTATTTCGATCAGACTTAAGCAAAAGCAAATCAAGCACTAAAAATTGTCACCTTGGACATTCTCACATATCAAGGAGTCTGCCAACACTCATGTCATTCTCCTCCGTAAGTCTTACAACCTTTACTCCTCATTTCAAGCCCTGAAACAGGAGGAAAAACCCTAAAAATCTCTGAAACTTTGGGTACGCAGGTAACATAAGGCTTGCCTGCATTCCTAGCTTGGGTACGCAGGTCATACACTGCTTACCTGCGTTCTAGAACGCAGTTTCCCTTTGCAATTCCTGCGTACCCTCCTCAAAGTCAAAAAGGCGAGAAAGTAAATTAAAAAAAGTGGTTTGAGGTCAATTCTAGAAGGTTCTAGATGAGATTTTTTGGGGATGAGTACGCTTTGATAAGGTGCATGTATCCCTAACCTTAAGGAACTAATCCCTTGATGTGAAGAGTCTATCCCTTTGAAGGAGCATTCTATCCCTACAAAGGTGGAATCCTAACCTCCTCATCTGCTCTATAAAAGGAGGCATTGGGTAGCCTCAAAGGGTTAAGAAGTTTTTGGAGATTGATATTTTGAAGATTGAGAATTAGAGTTCAAGCTTTATGTGTGATTGAGCTAAAGTGCTATTGAGATTTAGTCTTCTTTCTGCTGAGCTTTTGGGAGGAAAGATCACATACCTCTTTATGCTCCTGGAGGAAGAGTGCAAAACTTATCAAAGTAGAGGAGATTCCTGCTTCGGACCCCGGGAAGGCCTTTCGAACATCAAGGCTAAGGTTGTAAGGTTCTTCTATTATTTTAAGATTAATACAATCAAGTTTTGTTTTTCTCAGTAAATTGTCATTCAATTGTTTATTTCAAAAAGCTGTCGTTTGATCATTTATTTCATAGATTCCTTGATCACTATGATAGGTAAGTTTTATGATTATTTTTTATACAGGTGATATTTAATATTTGCTTGTTTGTGATTGCAGGTCGATGAAAGACGACACTTTCTTGTGACGAAAGAACTCTCGTTGCGACGGAAGATCTCTTGTTGCGACGGAAGGATTTTGATGTGACAGAAGAACTACGACCATAAATAAGCATTGGGATCCAAGGTAGGATTGAAACCTTCATAGCATTTAATTGCAAAACAGATATACTTAGAGAAAGACAAACTTAGTTGTTCGTTTGTTGCTAGATTGTCATATGACACTAGGGAGATCGGTCTTGTCCGCAAGACGGATTTATCCGCCAACAAGTGATCAATCAGATAACTGATAATTCTCTATAAATATTTTTTTCATGTCAGTTCTAAGGAAGGCCCAATTGAGATTGGAGTTAAAGGGAAGAGAACTATCATTGTATAATTAGAAAATTGTACATGTCTTGCATGAGATCATCAGGATGCCTTGAATGTATTGCACAGTATATTGATGAGAATTTCCTAATTAATAGGGGCTCAATTAGCCCAGGAATACGTGAGCAAGGTTGGTGAGGTAGAGGCAAGGAAGTGGTTAAATATTGGACCAAACTTGGTTACATCAGAGTGAGACAATCAACGGAGTGCAGAGGTTTCTCAGGAAGGGAAATACCACTGTATTGTTTCATGTTCTTGAATTTATTCAATATACAAATAATGGGGTTTTTAGCTGAGGCTTTCCCCAGATAAATCTTTGTGTTGTGCAATTGATATTATTTCTCTTTCTTGTTCATGTCATTGTGCGATCAAAATTGGTTTCTGCAATTTGTAGAATTGATTCAGTATTTTGTTTTAGTACATTAGAAGATCAATTGAATCTATTTAGATATTTGTACAAGGTATCAGAGCAGGAATCACAATAGAAGAGGAGAACCAGAGTTTGTTTTGAATAGGTGAATCGAATTTTCATTTTTATTCTTTAGACCAGCAGTAGATCAGGATGTCTTTCTTTGGATTGAGACTTGAATATGCCCTTGAGGGTAATTCAAATTACATAGCATGGAAGGAAAGGATGAAAGTAGAGTTGGAGGAAAATAGACTAAAGTAATACATAGATAGTGATATTCCCTAACCCACAACAAAAAATTCTCAACTTCTTTAGACATGGAAGAAGAATGTAGCAAATGTGAGAAGGGTTCTGTAAGAAGGAGTTCGAGATAATATTGTCTCGAACCTCCATGGAAAGGAAAATCAATATGCTATGTGGAAAGCCTTAATAGATCTTTTCTATAATATCAATGACCATAGGAAGTTGACGCTGAAGTAAAAGCTTATAAAGATGAAGATGGAGAAGGGTGACACGATCCCAAAATAATTGACGAAGTTCACTCAATGTCGAGATGAGCTTGGAAGTTTTGGTGTAACAATTTCCCAGGATGATTTGGTGATCCTAGCACTTCTAGGCCTTCCCAAGAGCTGGCATAACTACGAAGACTCAGTGAATGGTAGGGAGAAGCTACCCGATTGGGAGCGATTTTGATTTGATTTGGTACAAGAAGAGATTCAACGGAACACTAGAGATGGATCCTCATGAAAGACTAACGATGAGGGGAATTTTTCCTTGGACAGAAAGGAAAATAAAGGGAAATGGAAAGCCTCCCATTCCAAATTGGATTCTAGTCAGGTAGGCAAGAAGAAATACTTTTCAAAGGTAAAAAAAAAAATTACTATCAGGAGCTTGGACCCTATGCTACAAAGTATCCGCAAAAGAAGACTAGCGGGAAGTCCTAAGGAGGAGCGGCAGGTGAAGCACTTGCTTCGTAGTTCAAGTTGGATTTCACCCTCATCGCATGCATGGTGTCATCGATGATGGGTTATGTGTGGTACTTAGATAGCGGAGCTTTTTTCATATGAACAGAAACAAATAATTCTTTAGTAACTTGGAGGAGAAGGATATGCAGATGCACATCGAGATGGGAGATGATGGGAGGTATAGCGCTACCACCATAGGTAAAATTTACCTTTGAAATGGATTTAGGTACTCCTGTCACATTAAAATATGTCATGTATGTTCCTGGTTTAAAGAATAATTTTGTTTATGTTTCTATGTTAGAAGCGTTCCATCGTCACAAAGCCATGAGACTGATGAAAAATATTGGGGTTCAAGTAAAGAAGCTCTACAAATTGGATTTAGAAGACTTTCTTGCCTTGAGCACGAAATCAGAGAAGATGGAGAGCTGATACATTGTGAGTTATGGCACTAGAGATTGGGCCATCTATACCATGGCACTTTGAAGATCATGCAGCATATTTCTACAGGACTTCCAAAGGGTGCACTTGAGTAGCGAGATACATGAAAAGGGTGTACATTAGGGAACTATACCAAAGCCACATTTCACGATAAGGAAAGACAAGCAAAGCATATCCTTGAGATATTTCACTCATACGTGTGTGGATCGTTCTCGATAGCTTCCACAAAAAACATAGGTATTATATGATTTTTGTAGGTGATTTTTCATCCAAGTGTTGGATTTTCTTCATGCAGAATAAATATCAGACATTCTCCAAGTTTTATGAGTTCAAAGAAATTTTCGAGAAATATACAGGGAAGAAGGTGAAGGCTCCAAGGAGCAAAAAATGGTGGAGAATATGTCTCTAACGAATTCAATAGCTTATGTGCCTCAGAAGAAATTTGAAGACAATTGAAAACACCTCATAACCTAGAGAAAATTTGGGTTGTATAAAGTAATAACATAACTATTGAGGGAGAAGCACAAGCTATGTTGTATGATGAGGGCCTACCATTGCATCTGTGGGTGGAAGCATGCAATACAATATTATTTGTGCAGAACAGAAGTCATCATCGGATACTTGGGATGAGTACACTAGAGGAATCTCTTTAAGGTGAGAGACCATATGTGTCACATTTAAAAAAAAAATTGTTCATCAGTTTATTTCCATGTGACCAAAGATGCCAGGAAGAATCTAGAGCCAACATATGATTTGGGAATATTTTTGGGCTACACTAATACACCTCACAACTATCAGGTGTACTTGCCATCATACAAGATGAAAGTGGTAAGAAGAGATGTGAAATTTGATGAAGAGAAGGTGATGTGAATTTCCCTTGAGAGGGAGCTTCAGTTGCATGTAGTTGAGGAGCTCTTGGATCCAAAAGAAGAACCTCAAGATGTGGATAATATACAAGTAGAGGTGCAGAGAGTGGAATAATCCACTCATGCAGAGACATCTAGAGATGGAAGGAAGTGCACCAGATAGGCTAAAAATTTGATGCTTGATGCTACAGAGAATGTGGGAGCTCCCACATCACAATGTAGGAAGAGAATATCCCTAGAGCGGTACGTTGGATATGTGGCTATTATGAGTGAAGATGTAGAGATAGAACCATCCTCTTTCGAGGAAGCAGTGCAGCAACCAGTTCGGGTTGATGCCATGGTTGAGGAGTATGACTCCATTATCAGAAACAATGCATGGGAAGTTATCTCAAGACTACAGGGGAAGTTAGTTGTAGGATCCAGGTGGATCTACAAGGTGAAGTAGGCATAACATGGGAGTGTGGATCTCTCCATTTTCAGGTCATCATTCGGATTGGAGCTATAAGGCTCATTTTTGTGAAGTGGCTTGTAACTGATTTCTTTGATGCCACTTAATAAAAGAAGGCCTCCCCACTGTTGAGCAGGTCATGGAAACGTATCCCACATTGGTTGAACTCCTTAATAAAATCATTGTGTCTTTTATCTCATGTTTTCTTATGTTTTTCCGCTTCTTTTCATGTGGTTTAAGTTACTTGGTTAATATGCTCTGTTATATGCAATTGTAAATGCATCCTTGAAGTTAAAGGATCCTCGATCAATTTTTCATGTCAGTATGGGTTTATTATTGATATGGCTCCAGTTTAAAAATGTGATGAAAGGTGGCCTATGTGTTTTTTGTTGATTAATTAATAGGTAGATCTAGTTTGAAACATTATAAAAAGTGGTCCATAAGGAGTTGTGGGTTGCATCCTTCAGAAGGAGAGTAGGCTCTCCCTTCCGGTAGGAGCCGGTAAATGATTTTAGGGGGTTGTATTTCTTTCTTGTGGGTTTTGGATAATGAGTGGAGGTTGTAGCCTCCTGCATGAGGGTGCCTACGTAATGGTAAGAGTTTGCATCAGTACAAAAATGTAATGAATAATTTATTTATATAATAATATCGAATATAGAGACAACGACAATGGTGATTTTATCCTACATTGAGTTTCCACTTAAAATCCTAATGTTCTATGTGTGTTGCTTATATGGTGTGATTTTTTTTTTCTTACTGCATACTAGAAAGTTATGTATTTTCTGATGAAATGGCTAAAGATAATCATTTGATGGAACACATGAAAAAATAGTATACTGGATATATGTTGTTTTACTTCTCTGAAGTTGTGTTCATATGTAGGTTTCTTTAAGAAAAATAGTGTACATAATTCAAAATATGAGATTGAAAGTGAAAGT
Organism: Pinus albicaulis; assembly: GCA_034641835.2. NCBI lineage: Eukaryota > Viridiplantae > Streptophyta > Pinopsida > Pinales > Pinaceae > Pinus > Pinus albicaulis. The sequence goes on from CM076575.1 coordinate 378,867,335, forward strand.
AAATTAAAATATTTATTCAGCCCCCTCTTAGTATTTTTCCTAGTAATCAGAATGGTGCATGCGTGACATAAGCTGAGGATGTGGTAGGACCTCAAAGTTCATGCCAAGGGGTCAGTTTGGTGAAGTTTTCCCATGTACTTGGTCTTTGGTAAACTGACCCAAGTCGATCCAAGAGGGAGGTTGGGCCTCTAGGACTAGTCGGTGAATCGGGGAAAATGCGAGTGCATAGTAGGTGTAGCAAACCGACCCCTAACCTCCCACTCCCAAACTACATTGGAAGGCATGCCCAAGGGTTGGCAGAGTAATGAAACCATTAGAGAATTTTTGAGGTCTAAAATGGGCCTCCTAAGAAAAATGTACAACCAAAATAAAAATTTTAAGAACAAATAAGATTCAATATGATGATGTCAACCATGGGGGGTGATTCACCATTTTTGGGGTAAAATATTAAAAATAATAAAATAATAAAACTAATTTTTCAATTTATCTCCATATGGTTTTACTCAAATTTTGAACGGGTGTACTCATTGGATGAAAAATTTAATTCCTCATCCAAGGAGTACCCATGTTACATACTTTTGATGCACCGTAAATGAGAAAAATGAGAAATACATGAAAAACCATGATTGCAGTCGCATTTTTCATGTATTTCTCATTTTCGTGTAGCAGGGTCCATAAAAAGGATGAAACCTGGGTACTCCTTGGATGAGGAATCAAATTTTACATCCAATGAGTGTTTCCACTCAAAACTTTAGTAAACCCATAGGGAAATAAGTTGAAAATATGAGTTGAAAAAGTAGTTTTTTATTTTTTCCCTCTAAAATTTGATGATGTAATTTAATCTTATTTTATTATTTCCACTATTATTTTTATAATTTTATTAGAAGGCGCATTTTAGACCTCAAAATTCCCCTAATGAGGGGGTCCTGGTGAAGTCAGAGGAGTATAAAGTCCCAACTAGTTGGTGTTCTGAAGGCAATCCCCTTTACAGACATAGGCGATCTCTATAGCCCTAGAGTGGGTCTAGAAATGCACAAGACTATCTAACGAACCCTTTCCTAGCTTGTACTCAAAACGAAAGAGGAAGAAAGAGAACCTACCTCTTTCTGATTCTATTGTCCAGTCCTTTGATGAAGGCCTTTTCCACGATCCTTCAAGTTCTCTCCTCGTTGGTTGTAATGTTAGAATACCTATAGGGGATCAAGAGATGACAACAAAAAACATGATAGGACACATAACATACAAAAAATACATTCTACCTAATAGATCAAGGATTATTAGGCTACTTGCATAGATATATAAACAAATATGGAAAGTGAAAAACCAGATATATTATTAATGTATAAAAGAGGAAGCATACAACCATGGCCTTGATGTTGGAGACCTACCTTTGGTGATGTCCAAGTATGAATCGAAGCTCTTCAAGCAATCCTTCTCCCAAGTGGAAATTTGGGGATTATCTTAGCATAAGGATATAAAGGATTGTGATCAAGCTTAACCAACAATGACCAACCAGTGGTGGAAGGATGGCATTGAATTTATAGGAAGGGAGAGGGAGTTAGGAGCCCATAAAAGAAAGAGGAAGACCCACTTCCCAATGGAAAATCCCCCATTGATAAGATCAATAGGTCCAAATTGGAAATCTCGACCATATCTCCACCAAACAATATCAAACTTGTCATTCTGGAGGCTTCTAATGCCCGAAGCTTCTCCTCCATTTGAAGAAATACTTCCAGAAAGGGTTCAATGCGGTTTTTCCAATCATAAGAGTGTTGACAGCACTAAGCCATAACATGCAACCTTCCATCAGAATGGGAAGACAACTGGCTAAGCACACTGACCCATAAATTCAAGGTTTGAGCTAAGTTTCTTCAGAAATTCTTCAAGGAAGTTTTCTTTTAGTCTTCAAATGATATCTTGATGTATTCTTCTAAGGTGGATATACTGGACAATATGCATCACAGGGCACTTCAAGATCAGGGACAGGAAGTGAGCAGGGTGACAAATTATTGTGTAACAATTGGAAAGAGTGGAAGGATTTAAATTGAACTCATGTTCAAGGACATCTCATATGCCACACACCCCCACTATCTCATTGAATAAAATGAATGGGATTATGCCCTCTTGTGAGTTAACAACATGAGAGGTATTATGTTGGGCGGTTTTCCCAAACCACTGATCATGTGATAGACAATCTTGATTAAAAGTGGGGCCCCTCCCCTTCATGCTATAAAACCACTCAAGGGGGTCTCGTGTTAAACCATCGAAAGTAAACGAGTAAATGATTATTTTGGTATATTCTCTACATTAAAAATTTAAGCCATATTTGAAGGGTCACTAGAATTGGAAAACCTCTACTAAAACTTGTTGTTGGAGTTAATGCAATTTGAAAAGAACATGAAAATAAGGTATCAAGGGACACGATCTGAAGAGAGAATTAATGGGGATCGTCCCACAGTAAAGGGAGCCCTTCCTCATCTCAAAATTCGTACAACAAAACATCTACAGGAAAACAATGCCATACTATGGAATTAAGAAGTTTGATGGCATGGTACAAATCATTATCCTTGATCCCTGTGAGTCTTAAAGAGTATAAAAGGAGAGATATATCGATCAAAAAGGAAGAATTGAATTCAGGTACACCCTGAGTATGCACGATAAATGAGACTTAATTCTCATCCTGCCAGAACACTCCAAATCCCATTCTTTGATTTAATACAACTACGGTGGTTGAGAAATAGGAACGAACATGATCGAAATACATACTATAGTACACTCGGAAAATGTAATGTGCAGAATTTGATATCTCAATCCCTATGTAACAACTGGAAAAAACTAAGGATTACAATTGTTCAAGGTGGGGAATGCAACATTGTAGTGAGATACAGAGAAAGTTTTGAGCAAGTATGTGTTTTTGTGAAAGCTCAAGAGTAATTTTTCTACTGAAAAAGGCCGAGAGTGCTTATGGAATAGCTACAGTCCAAGAGAAAGCATGATGACTGCATGAGGTTTGAGAGATGAATGTGTGTTATTTCAGAATGAGTGAAATGAGTAGAAGGAAGAGTGTTGTGTGGGCTAAGTGAATGAAAGGTTTTTTAGGATAATAAATAGCTAACGAGTTAGGGAGAGATGACTGAAAATTGGTGACAGGTAGAGAATAGATTCAATTAGAGTGAGTGTTAGTTCAAAGGGCTAAGGATTGAATAATATATAGTTATAATCAGCCTCGGTGACAAAAAAAAATAGAGAGCAATAAGCTCCTTGTTGAGTGTGGGTTGGATCCTACAAAAAAGGGTTTTGAGCTTCCGTATAGTGGGTTTCTGAAGATAGCATGGAGGTCGATGTCAATTTGGTGCTTGTGACCAATACATGAAACTATAAGTTGGTGCTTGCAATAAATCCAAGAAATCGATACTTCAGTTGGTGCTTTTGGTAAGCTAATCAAGTATCTACAGAAGAAGGGAGTTGGTTCTTCCTACTTGTGGGTGCTCACAAACAATCTAAGAGAGCTAGTGGTTCCTATGAGTGGTGTCTCACAAAAAATAATATAATAGAGTATAAGGTTATATTCACATCATAAAACAAAGATTTGTGGTTTTTCCATTTTGGGTTTCTATGTTAAATCCTTTGTGTTCTATGTGTTTGTTGCTCATTCTTTTGTTGTGTATGTTTATGGTATGGTTTCATTTGTTGCACACATTATGATGGTGTTTGGTCACATGAATGATTAATTACAATAAATGATCATTTTAATTTTCATAAAGAAAAAAATTAGTCTTAATATTGATTCACCACCCTCTCAGTGTTAACATTATTTCCAGTAATAATTGTGTTCAAGCTATAGGCCCTATGGCCTCCATTTACACTCATGCATATCCACATATCTAATTTTATTTGATTTTGGTTATACAAGGAATGAAATGAAAGGTAGAGAAAGAAATGGAACACACAAAGAGATATATAGCAGAGAGAAAAACAATATAGTGAAAACCCAACTTCTATTGATAAATAAAATAACATAACACTATATAATCCAAATTGGTCAGAATGGTGGTAGTTATATTTGAAGGAAGAGAGATGGTGGCTACAACGATTCACAGGAAGATATTACAAGAGACCAAAATAATGTACATTTAACATAAATAAACAACCCTAGAGGTACAAAACCATAACCATAGAAGATGAAGTGCCAAAAGTTTTGTAGACGCCAAGGTGATTAGTTGGTACATCACCTTCCAAGGGGCACAAATTTTGCATACAATGTCTATTTGGGGTGAAAAATATCTTGTTAGAAAGAACTATTCAATGATTACAAATTTTGTATAGGTCCAAGGCATTCCATGGTAACTCTTGGCATCCTGAATCACATAAAATAATCCTTTAGGGCCTCAAAATGGCCTTATGCTTTCGGGACCATAAAAAATCATATAAAAACTACCAAAAAGATAAAGGACCATTGCTTCAAAGGAATAGGTGGGTGGACATTGATATCCACTAGATCATTCATACCCCATTAGGAAGTAAGGGTCTCCATTGCTTCAATTTCCCTCATCATATGGGGATATTTCTACTAAGTTCGGCTCCTATGGAGCCACTTACCTTGGTGAAAAACTTTCCTTTCTTTGGCAACCTGATAGAGTTGTACCATCTACTACTGGGTATCATTTCTTGGTGCCCATGAGTCAATCTTCTATAACTTGTTTAATATAGTCGAGATTTTTTTCGTAGGTGACAATTTCTTGGTTACCTTTAAGGCATCCAACAGAGGTGGAAAATATGGTTGAAGGAACCCCACATTAAATATTGGGTGCAAGCCAACAAAAGGGGTAATAGTCAGTTCAAAATAATTTTCACCCATAGCCTTTGTGATTGTGTGAGAACCACATTGGATTGGTCTAATATTCTTATGGGGGGCCATGAGGTTCTCTATCTATAAATACAACCATACCTTATCACCAACCTAAAATATGTATGGAACACAATGATGGTCATGTCACTCCTTTTACTCAGCACTGTCGTTTTGCAGGATATTATGAAACTATTGTTGGAGGCTTTGGATCAAGTCCAAAAATAATTCTACTCTATCTACCTCAACTTAAGTATGGGAGGACTATTTTGGTGACGATAGAATGGGAAGCACTATGGAAATCAGGGCCAATGGTTTGAAGCCCAGGAACACTTAAAAAGGATTTTGGAAAATAGAACTTTGGAGAGATCTATTATAGACATGATAAACATATGGAAGGTTTTATCCCATGTACGCAGATGCTTGGAGTTGTAAATATGCAATAATATATGCACAATAATATTATTAAACACTTATGTTTATCCATCTATTTGAGTATGAAAGGTAGTCTATTTGGTAATATTAGTATCCATTAGAGACCATAGGCTAGAAAAAAGGTACTGAGGAACCTACTATCCATACCAAAAATAATGGTCTGAGGTAGCTCAACATGAACCCAAACACACTAAAAAAAGAGATGAATTGTGGCTTCAGCACTGATACTCTTCTTGCATGATTTTAAGATGGCCATCTTACAGAATTGATAAAAAAACACAAACACACAAGCATTACCATGCCTAGTGGAGGGAAAACATGACATGTAATGCATGGAGACTAACTCCCAAGGTTTTTTTTGGGTAGGTAGAGGAGTGTAAAACCCCTATTCATTTATCACTATTTTAGAAATAACATAGGGAGTGTGTGATTTGATATATTAGTGGAAATCTTGTTGAAGCTTTGGCTAGTAGAAATAGATCTAAGGTAATACTATTTTCTTCTCCACATTGAAGTGTCGTACCACCCGACTATAATGTTCCATCCAAATTAGCTTGGAACACTTGATTGAAGGAACAAAAAGGTGGCCCAGGTAGCATAAGAGTGCATCTTGGAGGTGTAAGTATGGAACTTACTTACCTCTGATCAATGTCTAGTATGTAGCAGTAGAGTCAAAGTCACTATTGTATAATTTTGGCCGCCCAAAGGTCTCATTTCCACAAGAGCTAAGAATTATGGTTATCATCACAACCATATGTCCACTAAGGCATTCTAGAACATGGTTTTCACTTCCCTTCTTGTACTTGATGTTTAAATGGAAATATTGTAGGTATGTGGACCATTTCTAATGGAAGTCATTCAATAACTTTCCTTCTATATGCATGAATTACAAAGGCATGCATTCAGTGCACGGATGACCATCTCTTCCCTAGAATATAATGGTTCCTCTTTTTGCATGCCTACACAATAAAGTACATCTCCTTTTCATAAGTGGGGTATCTCAAGACGATATCAAAAAAATTGTCATAGTGATAGGCCATTACATGTCCTTGTTGAGTGATTAATACACTAATATCATAGTCAAAGTCATATGTATCAATCTCAAATGGCTATTATGGGTCTAGCAGGGTGAGGATTGGAATAGAGTATTGTTAGTGTTTTATATCTTGAATTATTTATATTATGATTCAAACCAAGAAAACTTTACTTTATCTCCACCCTTGGTCACTTGACTTAAGGGCCAAGTGATATGAGAGAAGCCCAACACAAACCTGGGGTAGAATTTAGCAAGGCACAAGAAGTTGTGAAGCTTCATTAGGGATGGAAAATCCCATATGAAATGATCTTAGATAGGTCCACATGCACCCCATGTTCATTCATGATGTACAACAAATATTGAATTTGGTACAGGCTAAATGAGTATTTCTCTAGATATTTTCATACAACTTATGTTGTTCTAGGGTGCTCAGTACCTACTAAATGTATTGAAAATGTTCTTCTCGTGCTCTACTAAATATGAGTATGTCATCCAAATAGACAAGCACAAAGTATTTTGTGAGTGACCATAGGATATCATCCACCATCCTCATGAACATTGTTGGAGAATTAGTCAAGCCAATGGGTATGACTCAAAAAGGATTTCTTTAGATTTGAAGTTTGTCTTCCATACACATCAGTTTTCTCAATTAGAACCTGGTGGTAGATTGACTTCAGATCAATATTACTAAATAACTTTGCACCCTTAAGTTAACCAAGAATATTGTTAGTCTTAGGGATTGGGTATCTATTCTTGACAATGAATTTTTTCAAGTCTCTATAATTAATAAAAAATCTCCATGTTGCATCCTTCTTCTGAACCAACACAATTAGGCTCCGAAAAGGTGAGGGGCTCAATTGAATATGGCCATTTTGGATGAGCTCATGAATATAACATTTTATTTCCTCATTCTCCAAGAGAGAGCATATATATATTAGACCATTAGGTAAAGGAGTAGTAGGTATCAACTAAATTGAGCGTTTGGCCTAACAATGCAAAGCCACCCCAACAGGTGAAGTGAAGATATATATATATATATATATATATATATATATATATATATATATATATATATGAATATGATTTTACAATATTTTCCACCTACTTATGTTCTATAGAGAGCCCCTATGATGAGGATGTGGTGGTTGCAGTGACCTTCCTTTCTCCTTCTAACCAAACCATGAAGAGGAAAAACATTGCAGTCTAAGAGATTAGCTTCTACTTTATTTTCTTGAGATCAAAGAAATTTCATTAGTCAAAACTACCTATGATACCCTATAGAGCTAACCCCTTAGAGTAATAATGACACTACATGGATGGGACTCATAAATAGCATGAAATTTCCACATATAAGGTTGTCCTAAAATAGCATCAAAAACTTCAAGTGGGACAACATCAAGCAACCTCATCTTTGAATGGCTTAATGCCATAGGACATGAGACAATTCTACCTGATACATATTCTCTTCGATGGTTCAACCAAGCAATGGTGTATGGTTAGAGGTGTGGAACTATCGGTGGATTCAATCTCTTGATGGCCTCGACTAAGATCATGTTCTTTTGGCTACCACTGTCAATAATTAAATATAATGGGGTCCCCTTAACCCACATATATTAATGGAAGAGGTGTCCCCCTCATCAATATTCTCTACTATTTTGGTTGGATATTTATGGTTGAAATGGTAGCACTAGGTTTTGCATCAATTATCTCCTTTCGTTTATCTTGTTGTAAATAAGAAGTTGAGCTAAAATCTTTTCATTTTTCTTTAAGCTTGGAAAAAAATGATTTTTTCAAATGACTTTCATCAATATTTTTCTAGGGGATTTTATGGAACTTACACCACTTTCTAGTTTCCTTCTTTGAATTCCCATTACCCCTATTTTTCCGTGAATTGGGTTGGTTTTCTTGAGGTTGGATCTCCTTGCTTTGTCGCTTGTTATACAAGTTAGGGCCACCTATTCCAAACTTATGTTGCAATAGATTTGTAAACATGAACTCTCGCTTATTTTATTGCTTAAATTTCTACTCAATTTTGACAACATATCAAAAAGTGGATCCTATTGAGGATATGTGTAGGAAATCCATATCCATTTATATGTACCAAGTCTCTAATATCCAACTTTGACCAAAAGGTATGGAAAATATTGATGTACTTTGGAACCATCTAGTCTTTATATTATCGGAGATTTTTCCACCTTGTGTACTAGTCATCATTGTTCCCTATAGGGTAGAATTCCTACAAGAGGCCATTAAAAAAAGTGACCCGAGTAAGTACTGCATTTAATATCGTAGACTAGTCTTCATTGTATCTCTCCTAATAATCCTCCCACCAATATTTGACTCATGGGGAAGGGATTTCAGAAATCTAAAGGTGATATTATCATTCTCAAAATAAATTGGAAAAAGTAATAACCCTCTAAACAATTAACCATTTTTCCAAAGAATCTTCACTTATTTGGCCTTTGAATAAGGGGATCTCAAATTTAGCTTGTATCTTGAAGGGGGTCACACTACCGATATTTCTACTTGTTGAAGGTGCCTTAGCGACTATTGGTAATGGTCAAAGGATCTAGGAAACATTTTCCATAATCCCATTACTCTATCATGTGAGTGCTTCCTCAAGAAAAAAATTGATATGATATCTTATTCCATCATATCTCTTTTCCTACACCATGGGATGTCATTTGGGTTAGTGAGAGCGAGCATTCCCAAGTAAAACGAGGTCAAGGCCCAACTTGATGTACCCTGACCTCATCGGGGACTTGCATTGCGAAAAAACAAGGAGAAAATTTCTATGATACCATTGATATGGGGAATGAAATAAAGTGTGGGAAAGTAAATGAAACAAACATGGAGAAATATAGCAAATATCATAGTAATATAGCAAAAAACCAAACTTTTGTAGATAGTTTTTTTACCAAAACATTGTAGAATAAAAAATGTCCAAATTGGTGGTAGTTATCTCTGAAATGAGAGAGATGGAAGTTACACTCATTCATGGAAAGCTATTACAAGAGGCTAAAAGGTTTGTGGGCCCCAAGGTGATTAGTTGGTACATCACCTTTTGGGGGTACACTTTTTCATACAATTTATGTTTGGGTCACATAATAGTATGTTGGAAAGAAATACCCAAGGATTACAACTTTTGGCCAAGGTTAGGGTATATAATAGCAATCTATGGACCCATGAATCACCAAAAAACCATTTTTTATGGCCACAAAACAACCCTAGAAGTTTGGGACCCAAAAAGCCATAGAAATTTTACCAAGAAGATAAAGGATCATTAAAGAGGTGGGTACCCACTGATATCCATGTGGATCATTATCCCCCCTTATTAACTCCCTAGGTAACCCATATTTCCCTCCATAGGTATACTATATTTCCTCTCAAAAACCACACTAATCACTAAAACACCTTAAAGCCTAATTGTTAAACACCATGTTAATGCACACACATGGTGTATGAGGGAATATGAACACACACACACACAAGAGACTCAACACACCTAATGAAGGATAAAGCGTGAGGCTTTCTTATTTTCCATTATACAAATATGTACATTTATAGTACAATGGTGTGACTCTTGGTTTCATATTCCAAGGTCACTTGGACTCCATTGTGAATTTTCGCATTCCACACCTACCCATAGAGGATTAGGTGTTCCAACATCCCCCCTTAATCCGAAGGGGTATGTGTGAGTCCAAGAAAAGAGTTGTAATACAAATCTGCAAAGTATACATGGCAGCACTTGGCTGAATCAACTCTCTGAAATGTTGGAAAAAAAGGTGGTTTTAGGATGACCACAAACACTGGAACGCAAAACTTGTTGCAGTTCCCGGAACTCTTCCAAAACTGGCAAGAAGCTGAAAGCTTCTGCTAGAGGAATTTTCCCTCATAAAAAAGGGAGACCTTCAACCTAAAAGAAGGGAGGTCTACTACCTGTGATGGTTTTAGGATTACCAACAACTCTGGAATGCTTTGAAGCATTTCCTGGAACTCAACCAATGCTGGCAAGAAGCTGAAGGCTGCTAAGCTGAAGGCTTCTGCTAGAGGAAGTGTTTCTCATATATGAAAGGGAGACCTTCGACCTAAAATAAGGGAGGTCTACTACTTGTGATGGTTTTAGGTTATCCACCAACCAAAGATGATGGTTTAAGGTTGTCCACCAACCGAAGGCATGCTCATGGGCATCCGTGTCTCTGGCTACATCTCTGAATCCGGAATGACGAATTGTGGCTCAGGCTCGCTTGAACTGCTGTGTCTCTGGCTACAAATCTGAACATGGAATGAGAGAATGTGGCTCAGGCTCGCTTGATCTGTCGTCGAAGCTTGTACATGACCACCATTTTCCCCCCTGTCAGGGACAAGGTGAGATGATGGCAAAAACTCAACTGCAAGTTTGCTCAATATCCATGAACAAGTTCTAACATGTGTCGTAAACATCTTCTTGGCTGCTGATGCCCATTGCCAAGAAGCGATCCATCCAAGATGAATCTTGGTTCTTGCAGGAGGCTTGTTTCTGAAGCATCTGTCTGAAGAATGAGTGTGTCGACCACAATGCTTGCATGGATGAAGATCAAAACAGTGATATTTCATATGGCCAACTCGATCACATTGTTGGCATTTTACAATCTGATGTTGTTGTGGAACAGGATCTGGAACATCTGCAGGTGAACTGTCATACAGAAATCTGGCACTCTGAAATTTGATGGGCTTTGTGTAGTCTGGAATATGAAAGGTCACATCCTTGTCATATCCAAGACCAGTTCGGTGCTTGTTGTGGACAAGCTCTTCCCAAGGTCTGATGATGGGCTTAGGAAGTGCAGGTTGAACTGCTGCATCTGCATGTACATCTGCTCTAGTGCAATGAACTGAATGTGGATCAACTGCAACTTTATCTTCTTTCTTCTGATGAGAGTCCTTCTCAATCTTTTGAATAGAAACAGGTTCAGAATGGTGACTCTTTCGCTGAAGTTCATCTTGTTGGAGTTGAGATTCCAACTGCAAAAACTCAATCTTTTCATGTGCATATAGAAAACAACTTTGAATGTTACAAAGAGCATCCTTGCTCATTTTTATCATGTCATCAACATTTGAATGAATGAGGTTATTCAACAACTCTAATGCCTCATTGATTTTGGCCATTTTCAACAACTTAGGCTCAAAAAATGAAAGGGTGTCGGCTACAACCGAAAATGCCCCCGTTTACAATGTAATTCAACAACAAATACAAATGACTCAAGAAATTCTCAAAGTACAAAGTGTGCTCCTCAAATGATGGAGGGCAATCAACAATCCAACAACTCAAACATTGATTGCAACTATGAAGAAGCTACAAATTCCACTCAAAATACAACGTCAGCTCAATACATATCTCTGCAAAATATTTGTAAAGGTGTAGCTGAAAACACGTGCAAGAATCTTTTTATGGCAACTAAATTTTCTTCTTCAAAGCGCTGTTTTCAATGATGGCAAACTTGTCTTCAAATGTCAAATTCTTCAGAAAATCACCCTCTTATATATGCCACAAATCATAAAATGTCAAATCTGCAATTTTCTCGATGTGTACTGTCCATTTACTGATATGTCATTTTCTCTTCATTTCTGCTGTTCAAATTTTCTCTCTTTCCTCTCTCTCTCTCTGCTGTTTTTTTTTTTTTTTTAATTAAAAATTAATTAAAAAAATGGGAATACTTAAAAATAAAAAGGAATGGGATTAATTAAAAGGGATGGGGGTTGGATATTATATGGGGGTTTATTAAATAAAAAATGGGAAGGGGATTATTAAAATTGGGAAGGGGTTTATTAAATTAAACGGGGATTATTAAATTAAATGGGAAGGGGTTTATTTAAAAAAGGGATTAATTAAAATGGAGTTTTAAAATTTTAAAATGGAGATTAATAATTAAAATGGAGGGGAATTTAATAATGAGGGAAGGGATTTTAAAATATGGGAATTAATTAAAAAATGGAGTTTAATTAAAAGAGATTAATAATTAAAAATGGAGGAGGGAATTTTAAAAAAAAAAAATTGGGAGGGGATGGAGGTATTATATGAGAGGGGAGGGGAGGGGAGGGGAGGGGAAAGAGGGGGGGCGTAATTAAAATAAACTTAAAAAAAATAAAAAACAAATTTAAAAGGTTAGTGCATAGGGCATGAGTGTTGGTAAGAGGGTGTGGGTAAGGTGAGATGTGAGGGGGGTGTGAGACCACGGGTTTGGGGTTTGAGTGGAGTGCACGGGTGTTGATTTGTGGGATAGGCGTTGAGAGGGAGGGGCAGAGCGGGTGAGGGAGGAGTGTAACAGTGAGGGAGCGTTGGGAAGGGCGCAAGGGGCGTTGAGAGTTGTGAGGATTTGGGGTCGACGCGTGGGGGGAAGAGTGAACGTGAGGGGGAGGTTAACGCATAGTGTAGAGGGGCGAGTCTGCGTATGGGAGGGAAGGGCGAGAGTGTATGAGGGATGAGCGGGGCTTGTGGGGTGAGCGATAGGGATGGTATATTACAGTGAGGGGGCGGGTTAAGCCTGCGATGCAGAGATGGGAAGGCCGATGGGCTGAGATTCAAATTTTTTTGTTTTTTTTTTTGTTTTTTTTTTTTTTTAATAACAACAGAGAGGAGTAATATACAGCAAAGGCGAAATGGAGAGAAATTTTCTTTCAGGAGCAGAAAATGTACTTTTTCCAGCAATAGTGAATTGCAGAGTTTTCATGAAATTTTCAACGAGAGAAAACTGCGGACACTAGATGTATAACGAGTCACCCGTTTGAAGTAAATTAATTTTCTCCTTGATAAAAAATCGTATGAGAACTCGGGAATTCTTTATGATGGCTTAAAAAAATTCTTCTTGAGAAACCCATTTTAAATAGTTTTTAACGGCTCTCCAAATTAAAATACGAATTTAATGAAGCGAGACATTGCGAGAAAAAAATGAGCGGGTGAAAACCTTGAGGATGCACAAAGGCTGCGTTTCTCCAAACCAATTTTTTGAATCTTTGCCAAAGTTTTGAATGTTGCTCCTCTTCAAAATCTATCTCTTTGCCAATTCTGAATGCAAGGCACTTCCCTGCTAACTGCTCTCCTTCACAACCATTTACCGAATAGCGGCAAAAACTCTCATTCATGAAAATTCTTATGATCTTTGCAAAATGCCAACAATTTTTGATTATGCACAAGCCATAAACACAAATGGCTCACTCAAGGTTGAGCAGGGCCAGCAATCGCCCGCTCTGATACCATGTTAAACACCATGTAAAAGCACACACATGGTGTATGAGGAAGATAAACACACACACACAAGACTCAACACACAATGAAGGATAAGCGTGAGGCTTTCTTATTTTCCATTATACAAAGATGTACATTTATATTACAATGGTGTGACTCTTGGTTTCATCTTCCAAGGTCATTTGGACTCCATTGTGACTTTTCGTACTCCACACCTACCCATGGAGGATTAGGTGTTCCAACAATCACTAGCTTATATTAGAAAGAAAACAAATTAATTCCATTACTTACATGGTAAATCCATCAAAGAGGAAGATATCCCATGGATAAAATAATCATTATACTTGGTGTGCATTCCTCCCCACTCTTTCATTTGATGAAGCAATGGTACAAGATCCATTATATGGCATAACTAAGTCATTAATGCCACTTTTTATTACATAGATGAGGTCCATTAACCATATTATGATGGATGAAAACTAGCCCAGTCACCACCTTGGCAATGAGGACAGTGTAAAGTTAATTGTAGATGTATAAATTACATGTCCACTAATTCAAGAATAACTAACAAGGTGGGTTATTCACACCAACTTCCCCCCTTAATATTTACATAGGGTAAAAATATAAAGTAAATTTGTGCTCACATATTTGACCATATAAATAGCTTACCAACACCCTCTTGTAGTATGCACTTTGGCAAGATGTGAGACAAAAAAATTTCCCAATGCTACAAAGATTCCCCCCAAAATTTGAATAGGACATGCAGACAATCAACTTTGAGAACAACCCCTTATTATAATTAGGTGCAAACAAACTCATAATATATTGTCTTTCTTCATATCAATACAAAAATAATTTCATAATATGCATAAGTGTAATGGATCAAGAACGATGATTTTTATATACAATTAAATTCAAATGAGGAAGAAATAGAGAGGATGGTGTTTGTGATGTCATGAGTTCCTCCTTGACCCTTGCTTCAATGTGTTCCCTGCTGTTAGCAGCCTCTCTGTTTGGCATGCCTGTTGCTCTGGCCGAGACGGGGCGGTCGCCTGTATGGCGGGCCTGACGAGGGGAAGTGGGAGTTCTTCCCCCTTACCAAAGCTTTGACAGAGCTTCTTTCTTAGGAGTCAATACAAGCCAAGCGTCCACATACACGAACAATCCCGGATATGGAAGATAATCGCAGTTCTTAAGGTAAAGGCGATGGAGTCGACCAGCGAGGAAAGAGGTACGGGCAAAAGATTCGGAAAAAAGATCACCCCGAGCAAAATCGTCCTGCAAGCCAATCGCGGCGAAGGCCAAAAATTGACTTGCCCAGCCATCGAATCAATGGAAGAATTCAGTACATGAGGGACCATGCCCTTATCGGTAAATTCATAGGCTTTTGGCCCACAGAAAAAGCTCAAAAAGCTACGCAGAAATTTCGGATGGCAGCACGCCAAGTGGAAGCCCAAATGGCAGTTATCACTCGACTTGGCCCCAAAGGTTTTTCTACTTTGCCATCTTCATTGCATTGTTCACAAACAGTCACGTACTTCTTCAACTCAGCTGGCCTCTACCTAAGAGACTGGGTTGAAAGATTCAACCCCGACAAGGAGGACTTCAGTTGGGCCCTTGTCTGGATCCGACTTTATTCGCTCCCCCTGGAATACTGGGATGAGGATTCACTCAAAGACATTGCCAAGGGTTTAGGGGAGTTCATCAACTGGAGGAATCCTAACCCATGCGCAGTTCTTGCTTTCCATCTTGCCCATATGGGTGCCAATCGCTTCTCCTCCGACTTCTAAGCCATTTCTCACGATGAATTTGAATGGATTCAACCTCTGGATTTTGAGCACGTCCCTTTCCGATGTCGCAAATGTCATGTTCATGGTCACCTTTTTCGGGATTGCCCGCTTAATGCCAAGCCTCAAAACCCCACTCCTCATGATAACTCAGAACCGGATGGTTTCACAAAGGTCTCCAATCGTCGAAGATCCCAGAAAAAACCCTCAAATGGAAAAAAACCCTCGGTTCAGACCTCTTCCACTCCCTCCACCAGTAACAGCTTTGAAGTTCTTGCCTCTAATCCAGAGAACCTTCCCCCAGCCGATCAATCTGCTTCCCACCCGTCCAAAATCACTCCTACCTCCCCACCGCCCAGCTCCAAACCCTCTTCCAAGGCTTCGATGGGCTTAGGTCTCTCCGCGGAAGAAACCCCGGTTGATCCAGATTGGAAGCCAAACGGAATGGATGTGGATTGCATCCCATCTCTGAACTCAAAAGGTAGTATTCAAGCTCAAAATATGGAGGTCGAACTAGAGAGCATAGACCTCACTGGGCTGGACATTCTGGAACTTGAACTAGCCTGCAAAAGAAAGGAATTTGACAAGATTCCAGACCAACATTTAGATAGACTGGAAGTCATCATCTCCAGAGCTTTTCAACAAAAAGAACTAGGAATACAGCCAGGAAGCCGATGGGATCGTAATCAATCTATTAAGGACTCCAAGAAACGAGGCCGGAAAACTGATTTGGAGCGCACTATCACAGTTGGGAAACTCCTGGTTGAATCAGGAAGATATGCCAAGTTGACAAAATATTACAAGCCCCTCCCCCACAGTGATCTATGAAGCTCACCTCATGGAATGTTAGGGGACTCAACAGTCCTGAGAAACTAAGAATGATAAAAAATATGATAAAGATGGAAAAGCCAAATATCCTCTTTTTACAGGAAACCAAATGTAATAGCAGCACTCTAGGCAAAATCCTCTCCAGCGCTTGGCCTGACTGTCACTCCGTGGAATTTGACGCATCGGGAGCTTCTGGAGGGCTCGCCATTGCCTGGAACACCCAAGCCATCTCGCTTTATGATTTTCATGCCGCCCATCATCTTATTCAAGCTACCTTTCACATCATAGGCACCAATGTTCATGGTCATCTCTCTAATGTCTACTTCCCTCACGAAGCGGGCAGGAAAATGGCACTTCTTGACACATTGGAAGTGTTAAATAATGCCAGAACTCACCCTCTTTAGATTCTTGGCGGTGATTTCAATATGATTACCAGCCTGGGGGAGAAAATGGGAGGTCGGGCTAAGCTAGATCCAGAAAGTTACCACTTCAAGGACTTCATTCAAAACAATATGCTAATAGATCTGCAGTATAGCAATGGCATTCACACCTGGAGTAATCGCAGAACGGGACGCCAACACATATCCTCCAAGCTGGACCGATTCCTAATTTCTGATAATGCGGTGCATCTAGGGGGTGATATCTCTGCCTCAATACTTCCATGCAGTGGATCGGACCATTGGTCCATCTCCTTATAATGGCAGCGATTGGGGGATTCCAGGAAGCGCCCCTTTCACTTCGAGGCATTCTGGCTGACCCATCCCGCCTTCAAGGATCTCATCAGTGCTTGGTGGAGGACCTCAATTCCGCCTGAGGGGTCAAAGATGTATCAATTCCAGTACAAGCTCAAGAGCCTAAAAATCCACATCAAGCAATGGAATCACAATACTTTTGGCAATATCTTCCAGGCGCAGCAGGCCCTCGTTACAGAAATGAGGACCCTCCAGCAGCAGATTATTACAAATGGTTACACGAAAGATCTAATGGCATGGGAGATGAAGCTCAAAACCCAATTGGAAGATCGTTCAAAGCAAGAGGAAATACTTTGGCGGAAAAAATCCATGGTTAGATGGCTGAAAGAAGGTGAAAGAAATACAAAATTCTTTCACCGAACCACAATACAAAGACGCATGCACAACTCAATCACAGCCATAAGGATTCAGACGGGGGAGAAAGTAGAAGCACAGGCAGAGATAGAGTGGGCGTTCCTTGATCACTTCCAGATGGTGCATAAAGAACCTCCAGGGGACAGAAGTATTGCAATCAATAAAATCACGCAACACATTCCTAAAATCATCACTGATGAGCACAATCAGCTGCTCTTGCGCCTAGTCTCCAGGCAGGAAGTTGATGTCGCCATGAAGCAACTCAAAGAAGGAAAAGCTCCGGGGCCGGATGGGTTCACTACCACCTTCTACCATCAGTTCTGGGACCTCATTGGTGAGGAAGTTTGGATGGTGGTTGAAGAATCCTAGGCTATGCATTGGCTTCTCCCTTCTTTAAACGCAACATTCATTGTGCTCATTCTGAAAGAAGAAGAGGCCAGCACACCGGAAAAATATAGACCCATTGCTTTATGCAATGTAATCTATAAAGTCATCTCCAAAGTCATTGCCAACCATTTAAAACCGCTCCTGCCTCTTCTTATCTCACCAGAGCAGTCCGGATATGTTGAAGGCAGGCAGATCCTGGATGGCATCATTCACACTCATGAGATCATCCATTCGTTAAAGCAGATCAAACAGGCAGGTATGATTCTTAAAATCGATCTTTCCAAAGCATTTGATAAATTAAGCTGGACCTATATCAAAAAAATGCTTCTGGCCTTCGGCTTCTCTCCCACCTGGGTTCGTTGGATCCACAGCCTCATCTCCTCCTCATTCTTCTCCATTCTCATTAACGGGACTCCCTCCCACACCTTCACCCCTACAAGAGGCATCCGCCAAGGAGACCCCCTATCCCCTTTCCTGTTTGTTCTGATGGCGGAAGGTTTGGGGCGCCTCCTCTCCTCTGCCCTAAGCTCACAACAAATTCAAGGCATCTCTGTCCACAATGCACCAGCTGTCACCCACCAACAATTCGTGGATGACAATATGGTCTTTGGCTATCCCTCTGTTCAAGAAGCCTCCAAGTTAAAATCCCTGCTGCAAGACTTCTCCGAAGCGTCAGGAGCCAGCATAAATAATTCTAAATCCCATATCTTCTTCTTTCACACCCCCCCCCCCTCACGCAATCTGCCATCGCCCGCATCCTTGGCTTCTCCATAGCATCCCTCCCCTCCACTTACCTGGGCGCTCCTCTCATTGCCTCCCCGCTTAAACATGCCTCCTGGCGCAAGCTCCTTGATAAGTTGGAAGCCCGTCTCTCCTCCTGGACTTTCTGAACCCTTAACTTAGCAGGCAGGTTGGTTCTCATTAAATCTGTTCTCCAGGCCTTGCCTCTTTACCTTTTCTCCATTTTAGCGGCTCCCAAATGGGTCCTCAATAAGATCAAAGCCCTCCAAAGGAATTTCCTTTGGGGATCAAAAGGAACCAACCGAAAATGGGCCCTTTTTCAATGGTCTACTGTTTGTAAACCCAAAGAGCAAGGGGGAATTGGCCTTCGTGATCCTCTTCTAAGTAACACCATCATGAATGCGAAAATCTGGTGGAATTGGCTCACTGCTCCTGAAAAGCCCTGGGCCATTCTTTGGAAAGCCAAATATGCTCAAAATCGACCCCAAGAAGAATTTGTCAGAATGACTCCGGAAGTGAACGGTTCTATAATATGGAACTCAGCCAAGACTCACCACCTTCTCATTCAACAGCACAGTTTCTGGGAGATAAGAGATGGCACCTCTGCAAGGTTCTGGACTGACTCTTGGGAGAAATTACCAAAGCTTACCAACACTTTCAATCCTTCCATGGATCCTGACTGGCCCATGCGACAACTTGAGACAGTTAATCTTCACTGGGAGGACACCGATAACCAGGGTTATCGGCAATGGAGACAGACAGCCAGAATTATAAGAAATGCCACTGAGCAAGAATGCAAAGCCATTACAGATGATCTCAGAACACGTTGCATCATAGTTTCGCAAGATAAGGACATATTAAGATGGGGCCACATGCTGAAAGGAACTTACACCACTCGGGAGGCCTACAGGATCCTCAGTATGGATCCCATGCCCAAGGATTCGCTTTGGGGAAAAATCTGGAATCTTGGAGTCTGGCCCAAAGTCGCCTCATTCCTCTGGCTCCTTGGCCACCAAAGAATTCTCACATGGGACAATCTCCGCAAGAGACACTTCCATGGTCCCTCGATTTGTCCTAATTGTGGGGAAAATGAAGAAACTCAGCAGCATCTGCTTTATGCTTGCCCCCTGGCCTCACTGCTATGGGAGAAAGTTAGTTTCAGAAGCCAAAGAAACTGCATGCCCGATACTGACATTAGAGGATCCCTCCGAGAATGGCATCAACATCCCTTCAAAAGCGAAATTCTCAATCATCTCTGGAGAATCATCCCTGGCCTCCTCCTATGGACCATCTGGAAAGAGAGAAACAAACGAATTTTTAAGGATCAAAGGACCCCAACAGACATCATCTGGAGTAATTTCTGTCACAATCTCAAGGAAACTCTAGACTTGCAGTCCTGGAGCATAGAGGATTTTCCATCTCAGGCCAAGGAAAAGACTATATGGGAGAACTGGGGTCTCAACATTCAGCCCAACACTCAGATGCACACTAGCTCCCACTCTGACAGAAGCAATCATACTTGGACTCCCCCCCCTCGGAACACTTTTAAGCTTAACTTTGATGGTGCATCAAAAGGAAATCCAGGCAAAGCCGGCTTTGGGGGCATCATAAGGAATCATGTTGGCATACCTCTACTCGTTTACATGGGAAGTATTGGCTGGGACACAAACAACTTGGCAGAGCTGGAAGGATTATGGCAAGGCCTTCTTCTCTCTCAGCAAGTGGGGTTGCATCCTATTGAGATTGAAGGAGATTCACAGATCCTCATCAATACTGCTGCTCAACTTCTCAATGGCACCCAGGCATGCAAAATCTCCAGCAGTTGGCGTCTGGAGGCGCGCTTGGATAATATGGCAAGATGGCTACAGGGGAATCAGGCTCTTTTGTTCAAGCATACCCATAGAGAAGGCAATAGGGTGGCGGACTTGCTTGCCAACCTGGGGGTAGAATGTGAAAGCAATCTTAAAGCAGGGACGTTGGACATAATCCAGAATGAGGATCACAAAAGGGATTGCCACAATATTCTTCAGGATGAGGCGAATCCCCCGGATGCGGGTGCAAGTGTCAACAGTGGGAGTGATGGGACGCAAGGAGTTAGGACGGGAGGCCACATGCCTTCCCTCTTGGAACCTCGGCGCCCACCTGATCGCAGTTAATGCCCGTGCTGGATCTTAAATGCGTTGATATGGAGCTGATTCACATCACTCTAAATGGTTATCGAGGCAGCCTCGACTGCTGCAACCACATTTCACATACGTTTTTCAGGCTTGGACATTCATTGCAGAGGTTGGAAGGTTGCAATATCGGTTTGCTATATACCATGGAGCCGCCCGCCCCTTCGCCAATGCATTCAAGTTGTAATCCTGCTCTGGACAGAACTAGAATTCGCACCACCACAGGGCAGCGCAGTCGCCACACCTGTTGTTTGGTGCCCGCGGACAATTTCCACATCTCAATTGCAGGTTCATGCTTGTCTGCAACTGTGATTCTTGGCTCTCCTCCTGAGCGGAATCCCGTCAGCACTCATTCGCCTCGCACTCCAGCTCCCGTTCGCAGTAAATATGCCAAGACTTACAGAGATGCTGTGCCGAGGGGTCCTCTGCTCGGCCGAAGGCGGCATTCGTCATCCTTTCTCTCTCCCTCCTCTCCGTCGGTGGATTCTTCGTGTCTCCCCTCTCGGCAGCCTCCCTCGTCCCTTCGTGGGCGCTCCGTTTCGTTTCGGGACGATACCTACTGACTCGTTCTCTGGAGATGCTCGTCGGCTCGCTCCCACACGGCCTCTTTCTTTTGATTGTAGCTCAACACCACGTGTAATCGTGGCTATCTCTGCCGTCTTCCTGGAGGAGCCGAGCGGCCCGAGCTCTCCAGCTGACGCAGCACGGCTCCTGATGACAACAAGACATTTGGATGATGCAACATACAGAGGGGTCCATTTGAGAACATGGAGTCTTTGGTGCTTGAAGCCGGGTCGTTTCGTGGTCATGCCGATGCAACTCCGCCCGTTGTCCAACACCACCGCCACTTTCTCCCCATGCCCAAGGCGACCCATAAGACACGCGTTGCAATATTGAGTAAAGCCATACGGGATGAGTAACTTTCGCCCTCTCCTCCTATCATTTTTGTTTTTTCTCTTACCCTCTCGGGGGAATGCTATCGTTAATGTTTCAACTATCTCTCGTTCCTTTTTTTTGTAAATGTCCAATCACAAACTCTACAAATGGTCCAACATCGTAGAGTCCATGTTACAATGCATAGAAATGGTATGTGTCTAGTGTTCGACCAAAAACTTTTTCACGATCCCCCGCATTTTTTCAAATGATGGTTCCTAAGGCCGGTTTCCTCCCGCATGGGCAAGTGCAGCCTAATATCATTTAAGACATGAAATTGCCTCCTATGGCACTATTATGGCTTCGCCAGATGTGTAATTTATATTCTCCATTGATTAATAGATTACTTAGAAAAAAAAATGGATCAAGAACGATGGGACCCATAAAGATATTAAAGAATATTCTCCATAAAGTAGAAACTACAAGCTATATTCTAATGAAGTTGTAGGCAAGTGTCAAATATTAGCAAGAGTGCTTCAATCAAGCTAAAAACAATGTTGCAAACAACATATCATAGTAAAAAGAGGGCGCATGAACAAAGAAGGAAAAAGGGTTGTCATCAAAACAATCAAGATAACTCAAGTGTTAAAGATAAAGAGAACCATATCGGTACATGAAAAAGAGAAATTATTAATGATAAAGAGGATCATATTAATACATGAAAAAAATAGTATAATAAATATCAACATAATTACTTTAAAAAAAATGGTGTTGAATAAGAATATAATTGTAGAAAAATATTTGTTAAAAATTAAAAAAATTAAAAAAAACTATTAATATACTCAAAAATATAGTAGAAGTTTAAAATTGTAAAATGTAAATACATAAAAAAAAAACAACCAAAAAAATGCAATCTCACCCCAAAATAGTACTCAGTATCAAATTTACTATACTAAGAATGGGATATTGTCTTATTACATATACTCTTTTTTAAATGACTGGGGAAGAATAAGATGTATACGATGCTTAGAACTTATTTGGTATTCAACTATAAATTAAGGTCTTGGAATTTGAAGTGAAGGTATTTACTATTCTTTTCAAATTTTTAATATTACTTTTCAAGTAAAGATGTCTATTCAATATTAAATTTTATTTTATTTTATAAGACAATGACTTAGTTGAGATTAAAAATTACAAAAATGGATATGGAATTTAAAAAGAAGTTTGGATTCTTAAATAATTTCTAAATACAAATATTTAAATTAAGAATTAAATTTAACTTGTGCTTTGAATTATTAATCCATAATTCATAACACTATTAATCATATGTTAAGCTGCAAAGATTTTTAGTTATTAGAAGATTAGTTCACATCCTTAAAACTGGTATTCTCCTATTGAGAGTGTAATTCATTCTTGGTTATGATGTTAGAAAATATTCCACCACTCTACTGGATGAGCATCTAGCAGCATAAGGAGGATCCAACCTAAGGACCATTATCCGTCATTGTCATTGTCTGTTATGATGTCAAAAAATATTCCACCACTCTATGGGATCACTATCTATCAAAAGAAAGAACAAATAAATAAATAAATATTCATCATTAATTGTGAATAATAATTATTTATAAAATTTTAAATTAATTAATATAAAATAATAATTATTTATAAAGTTTTAATTTAATTTTCATATATAT
This sequence comes from Pinus albicaulis, assembly GCA_034641835.2. Taxonomy (NCBI): domain Eukaryota; kingdom Viridiplantae; phylum Streptophyta; class Pinopsida; order Pinales; family Pinaceae; genus Pinus; species Pinus albicaulis. The sequence goes on from CM076575.1 coordinate 378,890,464, forward strand.
ATACCTAGTTCATGATCTTAACTTTCAAATAAAATACATGGTGGTTCATGATGTTAACTTTTAGAATAAAATATAATTTAGAGGATTTAGTCTTAATAGTTCTGTGAGGAGATTATGTTTCTAAAGATGTTATAACGTTATGGTCTAATCCTGAGTAAGACTAGACTATATATGTTTGAGAGTTGCTAGGAGGGACGCCAATACTTGGGCGCCCTCCGTTCCACGTCAACAAACCACGTGGTCAACACATGGGATGTTGTACGACAAGTGCCATTTGGAAGCGTTGACGTGTTCTGGTGGGTGAGCATATTAAATTCGAGCAGGTTCTGGACGTTTAGGGTTTCAAACCACCTGTTATGCAACATGCATTCCATAGCCTGTGCATTTCTGTTTGGGGCAGGATGTTGCTCGGACTCCTCTACCGGTGGCTGCGTGCTGTGTCGCCAGCGCTGGTGCACATTCTCTTCCCTTGTTGAACTTACGCTCGCGGTGTCTGTTGTTGTTTGGATGGCTTGTTGGTTTGTGGCGCTTTCGGTGATGTTTCTCCTACGCCCTGCTGTGGACATGTTCGGCTCCCTGGACTATCAATTTGCCCTCCTCGACTGCTCAATGCAGTGCAGAGTTGTTGACCACTTCGTCCCCTCTACTGGTTTTCTCAGCTCCATGGACTATCAATTTTCCCTCCTTGACTGCTCAATGCAGCGCGAAGTTGTTGACCGCTTCGTCCCCTCTACTGGTTTGCTGAAGTACCATAAGGTTGAGTAATTTTCGAGGGTTTTTACATTTTGCAGTTGTGTTTCTTGCATTTTCGAGGGGTTTCACACATATTTTGGCTAATTTATGCTATATTTGAGGGTTTTGTAGGTATTGCCGAACTTTGGCGGGCTCTGGCTATCAATTGGCTCCTGCATCGACATTTTCCTCTTCATTTCGCGTGGCATCTTCACCTCCCGGTAGGAAAATAATTCCTACCAGCCCTGTTGTATTTTTCAACACTTAAACATGTGTTTATGAACACTTCTAATCTATTTCGGTTCAATTTACCTCTTCTTGCTTCTGTTTGTTCATGGCACTGGTTCAATTTAGCTCTTCTTGCTTCTGTTTGTTCACATTAGTATGGTTGTTGGGTATATCATATGTGGATGCATGTTGAGGCATTGGTTTTTGGTATATATGTACGCATCGAGCCGATGATACATCAAAGCGGGCGGATTTTCTATCAGTGAGCTTGTAACACATCTTCCCTATATGTATATGTTTCTAGAAGCTGTTAATGTTTTTTGAGGGTTATTCATGCCTTGGTGATTCTGGAATGGATCATGGGATTTATGTCGATGCTCCATTTTCTTGAGTGCCATAATCTATTGCTCTATCTTTTAGCTTCGACTTGGTTTATGTTTTCCATAAGTACGTTATGTAATTTAGTAGAGGATCATTTTTACTATGCCTTTTTACATGGGTAATGCATTTGGAAGTTCTATGTTATGTTTCGAATTTAGATACGAGATATGATTAGATTGTGTATGTAATCTATTTCGGTTCAATTTACCTCTTCTTGCTTCTGTTTGTTCATGGCACTGGTTCAATTTAGCTCTTCTTGCTTCTGTTTGTTCATGGCACTAGTTCAATTTAGCTCTTCTTGCTTATGTGCCTTAGGGTCTAGGGTTTCTAGTGGCTGATGTGCCTTAGGGGTTAGGGCTGAATGATAGCATCAGAGTGTACAATTTTATTTGTTTCCTTTTGCTTCTTTTGCGACTATTTTTCTACCTTGAATGATAGCATCAGAGTGTTCAATGAGAGAGGGGAGGGGATTACTCACATAAAATTCTACCTTTTTGTTTAATGAATTTTATGTTTGCAGCAAAAAATGCTTCCAAGTGTTGATAAATTTCTAATTATTCCTTTTTGGATTGGAGTGGACTAAGATAGGTAAAGTGTTGGAGTGGAGTAGGATAGGTAAAGTGTTAAAAAACCCTGCTGTGGAGCATTAATCAGTTTGAATTTCACCTGCATTAAAATTAACTTATCGCAAAGAATATGTTGTTGTTTCTGGAGTTGTGAATTAAGTTCATAAGCTTCATGTTTGAACTCGGGGAAATCCAAAGCTTTTGCTTTTGCTCACTCAATGCTTTGTTGTAATTCTTTTAATTGGTCAATGATTCTTTTGATCTATACAAAATTTTGTCTCTTGACTAAGGTAATTTGTTCTTGAAGTTGAGTTTTAGATTGGGCAATTTGTTATTCTAGTTATTGTTACCATGACATATTATTCTTTAAAGAACAGTTTGACATGCACAGAAATGCACAGGCTGTGGAACGCATGTTACAATTTCTAATTATTCCCTTTTGGATTGGAGTGGACTAAGATAGGTAAAGTGTTGGAGTGGAGTAGGATAGGTAAAGTGTTAAAAAACCCTGTTGTGGAGCATTAATCAGTTTGCATTTCACCTGCATTAAAATTAACTTATCACAAAGAATATGTGGTTGTTTCTGGAGTTGTGAATTAAGTTCATAAGCTTCATGTTTGAACTCGGGGAAATGCATAGCTTTTGCTTTTGCTCACTCAATGCTTTGTTGTAATTCTTTTAATTGGTCAATGATTCTTTTGATCTATACAAAATGTTGTCTCTTGACTAAGGTAATTTGTTCTTGAAGTTGAGTTTTAGATTGGGCAATTTGTTGTTCTAGTTATTGTTATCATTACATATTTTTCTTTAAAGAACAGTTTGACATGCACAGAAATGCAAATGCTGTTGAACGCATGTTGCAATTTCTAATTATTCCTTTTTGGATTGGAGTGGACTAAGATAGTTAAAGTGTTAGAGTGGAGTAGGATAGGTAAAGTGTTAAAAAACCCTGTTGTGGAGCATTAATCAGTTTGCATTTCACCTGCATTAAAATTAACTTATCGCAAAGAATATGTTGTTGTTTTTGGAGTTGTGAATAAAGTTCATAAGCTTTAGGTTTGAACTCGGGGAAATCCAAAGCTTTTTCTTTTGCTCACTCAATGCTTTGTTGTAATTCTTTTAATTGGTCAATGATTCTTTTGATCTATACAGAATGTTGTCTCTTGACTAAGGTAATTTGTTCTTGAAGTTGAGTTTTAGATTGGGAAATTTGTTGTTCTAGTTATTGTTATCATGACATATTTTTATTTAAAGAACAGTTTGACATGCACAGAAATGCACAGGCTATGGAACACATGTTGCATAACAGGTGGTTTGAAACCCTAAACGTACGAAACCTATTCGAATTTAATATGCTCACCAACCCTCCCCTGGTATCTGAAGAGATTGTTTTAGGAGTTTCATTTTCCTTAGTTGCATCATCTGGTGATGACATTGTTTCCAAAAATGGCTGCCATTGTTTATTCATGTTGTTAAGTGTCGCTTCCAGCCCATGCATGGGAAATCTAGTGAATATAAGATGAGACATTTCACACCGAAATCTAGTGAAGGGAAATCTAGTCAATATCTAGTGAATATAACATTTGCACTTTGAGACATTTAGAGACATTTTTCTTTTACTGAAATTTCCTTTAGAGACATTTCTTTCTTCTTTCAGTGCATCCAAATGACTTCTCAACATTATTCTGCTATTTCAAAATACATATTTGTAGCATACTCCAGCTAAGCCCTGTAGTTAACAAGAGTGCATGCCGTATAACCATTTTGTGCATTTCTCATCCATGACAAAGTGGATGTATTGCGATGATGTTAAATGCAGTCAATACTGCAAACAACTTGATGTAGCATGTGTTTCAAATTTACAGTTTCAGAGCACTTCATATAATTAATTAAGAAATTACTCTCGATTCTAATGATTTGTAGTATCTTATGTTGGTAAAGTATATCTTAACCTTAAGGTACAATGAGAAGCACTCGACCACATTAAAGTTAGATGTTAGGTTAGACTGGGAGTCTTGTTTGAGATGATCCCAACAAATAGAAGTTGGGTAAGGGATCCAACTAGATGCCTATAGTGAAGTATGAAGAGATTATGTCTATTGAACCCTTAGATTAACATCTCATGTTAGGTAGATATAACCAGATTGGCTCTGATTATGTTGTTAGGCTACCTTATTTTCCTCAAAAAAAATCATTTAATTACGAAAAACAAAATTACATTCACTATGTGTGTTTCTGCATTTCAGATATATCCTTAAGCATAAGAAGTGATAAAAATATGGCTGGGAAGATATCTTGCTTCATAAACAGTCTTCAAAAACTATGACAGCCCTATCACAGTCATTCTAACATATCACCGATTTGAAACTAGTTTTGTCTCATAAAAAATTAGCTCCTAGGTATGTTCATAAATAGTCCCTTAAAAAAATATACATATAGATATTCACATTTAAACAGTCCCATGATTATACTTAGTGTAGTAGAAAGGAAATCTGAGATCTATTAAGATATAAAAGTCCAAACATATAGTCCATCCAAAAATCCACATCATAATGTGGTTACATCCAAAAACATCTAACACTCCATAATTGTTGACGCCCTACTCTCCATATCTTGCAGCGTTTGACAAAGTAAATACTTTTTATCGTTCCATTTCGGGAATCCATGGCGCCATGGCGGCTTGTACCAGGGATTTCTGAGATCCAAGTAAGACACTTAAAGTGTTTCTGGTAGAATAATTCGGTGTTACCAGAAACACTTTAAGTGTCTTACTTGGATCTCAGAAATCCCTGGTACAAGCCGCCATGGTGCCATGGATTCCCGAAATGGAACGATAAAAAGTATTTACTTTGTCAAACGCTGCAAGATATGGAGAGTAGGGCGTCAACAGTTATGGAGAGTAGGGCGTCAAAATTCATACTTTGGGAGTCTTGTTTGAGATGATCCCAACAAATAGAAGTTGGGTAATGGATCCAACTAGCTGCCTATAATGATGTATGAAGAGATTCTATCTATTGAACCCTTAGATTAACATCTCATGTTAGGTAGATATAACCAGATTGGTTTTGATTATGCTATTAGGCTACCTTATTTTCCTAAAAAAAATGATTTAATTATGAAAAACAAAATTACATTCACTATGTGTTTTTCTACATTTCAGATATATCCTTAAGCATAGGAAGTGATAAAAGTATGGCTGGGAAGATATCTTGCTTCATAAACAGTCTTCAAAAATGTCAATATGACAACCCTATCACAATCATTCTAACATATCACCGATTTGAAACCAAACATATAGTCCATCCAAAAATCCACATCATAATGTGGTTACATCCAAAAACATCTAACACTCCTATTCTTTATGGCCTTGAGAATCTTCAGTGCCAAACCCTGAGTTTCCTGATTGAGCCAAGTAGGTTGGCCTTCCTAAGAAGGCTTGATTAGGTGGTGGTTGATTGCTGCCATATAATTGAGACCAATTTGTCCCTTCCAACCATGGAGGAATTGAGTACCCGTACCTCACACTTGCATTAAGTGGAGGTGTGTGCTGAGCATACATTGAATTCAGACCTCCTGTGGTAGGAATAAGGCAAGTGGGTAAACCCCGATTTTGATAGTGAGGCACTTGAATGTTTATGAGGTCTTGGAATAATGTTGTATTATTTGCAATGTTGTCCAATGTGTTGGACATGTTCCTGGATTCATTCTCATCAATTGTGCTTGCATTTATGTCAACCATATGAGTCAACCCTTGTTCCCTTTCAAGCATTTGTTGAGCCTTCCTTGCTTCCTTTTCCTGTCTTGAGATTTGTTTTTGTTGCTCCTTCTCTTGCCTTGCTCTCTCTCTTTCAAGCCTTTCATCTGCTCGATGTTGCGCTGCAATAGCCCTTGCTGCCTTCTTCTCCTTGGCTTGATCTTTTTTTTTTTCTGTTTTAATTCCTGAATTTCCATTTTCTTATTTTCAGACTCAACAAGGAGCTTTATATAGTCTTCAAAGGTGAGTAACTGTGAACTTCGCCCCAAACGAAGACTATTGGCTGTTCCTTGCTTCTTTTTCATTGACACTCTTTCTACTGGTAGCTTTAAGAACCGCCCAAGTAACTTCTCCCTCCCTCCCACCTGCATGTCATTGCTTGGCACTTCAGTTTCCGTGGCACTTGATTGAACTATATTGTTTTCTTCATCTGCTGCCTCATTATGTCCTCCATATTCTTCCATTGATCTATTGTCCACAAAAAAATGAACAATTTCACTATTCAATTCAGCCACTTGTGAAGGCATGTTCATGCTTTGTTCATTGGTTCTTGAGACACTATGGGCATTCAAATTAATCATGTTTTCTACCAGCCATGATGGTGGGTTTACTTGGCTAGGCAATGTCAATTGGTCATTTTCAATTTCATGCCCAATATCAGCAATTTCATTTTCTGCATTAACAATATCAGCATTTTCATTTTGAACTAAATCTGCATTAACAATATCAACAATTTCTGTTTCAACAAAATCTGCATTCTCAACTGCATGTTCAACAGTGTTGCCATCAATTTGTTGACAAGTATACTATGTTTCACATACCTACTCATCATCATCAGCATATAATTGTCCTTGAGAGAGGGAAATTATATTATCAGCTGCAACCACATCATCATGTTCATTTACTTCTTCTTCCACTTCATGTCTTTCTTCCTGACCATCCACATGGAAAGCTTGGCTACAAGCAGTATCATGCATAAGAGCATCATAATTTAGTGGCCATATTCCTATCCTTCTAAAGCCAGCCTTGATATTTGATGGTGTCAGAGCCCTTTTAAAAGCCTTACTTGCAAGCTCTGCTAACTCGAACCTTTTGACCTCAACCCCTGGATTCTTTGCCATCCATGCAGCACGTTCTGACCTGAAATAGTTCTTGAAAGGGCCAAACACACTAACATCAAGTGGCTGCAATCTGTGAGTGGTATGAGCGGGCAATGTTAAAAGGTCAATGCCCAAATTGTATGCTTCTTCAATTTTTTGTAGAGCCATGTGGCTTCCATGGCCATCTAATATCAACAGGTATCTATTATTAGGTGAGACACCACCTGGCACAGATGCAACAAAGTGGCAAAGCCAATTTAAAAAAAGCTCTTTAGTCATCCATGCATGGGGATGTGCAGCCATGCATGCTCCAGGTTCACAGTTTTGTATATAATTTTTCAACTGATTTTTACCTTTGAAAAGATAAAATCCTGGGATTGAAGCACCAATTGCATTGACACAACATAAAATGGTTATCCATTCCCTGCTCTTAGGCAAAATCCTTGGCACGTTTCGGTTGCATCTTTTGGCAATTACCCTCATGCCACAATTCCTTCCCGCCTATAAACCTGTTTCATCACAGTTCCATATATGGTCTGCAGCATAAGAATGTTTATCATATGCACTAGAAAGAGTGTCATAGAACTTACATACAACTGTAGGGCGCAAATTTAATGCTCTGTCTCTGTTAAGGCCCTCAACTGTACGTAATACAAGGTCTGGATGCCTTTTTTTAAACCCAAACCACCATGATTTACCAGGAAACCCATCTTTGAATGGGTTTGGCCTCCCTTGACAGATTTGAGCAACTGTAGATTTGAGTTGTATCAACTCTAGCCCATGTCCCAATTGGGCCATTTCTTTACACCACTCAACCACCTCGGCCTCCTCCTCTTCAGTCATAACTGTAACAAGCCCTCTACGTTTGGTGTGAGTCAGCCCATTTATCCAATAATGTATTGATGAAGGGGGAATAGTATGCTTCTTTGCAGATGCCCGAACAGAATATCCATTGAACTCTATGTCGTCAATTGCAGCTAACATTTCTTCTTTTGTCCAACCTCTTATGGCGCTGATCTTTTTAGTTGAAATTGCACCTTGGACTGTGGTTGACGGTGGCTCTGTGGCTGATGGTGCCACAACATTAGCTTCAGCCACATGGTCATCATCAACAACATTTCTTGGAGCATTGGTGACATTGACATCACTTGTTCTTTCTTCATCTGATGAGGTGCATCGCAGTTGGGCACCCCTGGTCACTCTTCTGCCACTTCTCCTTGTGCGAGCAACATAAGTCACTCTTGCCATGGATGCAACTACCTGCAGAATTTTTGCATGCATTTAGTTAAGAATAATTGAACAGAATTCTTTCATACAAGCCAAACATCATCTGGTAACATCATCTCTTCCCATTTATAACAATTTATAACAGTTTACAATTAGTGTGTGTGTTCATGCCCTAGTTTTCTGAATTCCTTTCCTTCTGTTACAGTTTTCTTATTTTCTGTCTTGTCATCTTTAATTCCTATGATCAGCTAATGCTCATCTACTCATGCTCAAATATTTTCCACAGGCTTATATGCTCAGCTAGTCATGTTTTGTTTTTTGTTATGTTTTGTTTTTTTTATCATTTAATAGAAACATGCATGATCATTTTGTAAACATAATAATAAACTTATAACAGAAGCTGTCAGGTCTCTGAGGTTGAGTGGTGGGTGAGTTTGCTGCTTTGTCTGACCTTTTATCCTTCTATTATATGGGGACTGTTAGTGTAGATGAGTGTATGTAAAAAATACTAAACTTATTTTGTGGTATGTTGATATTTTTTCTATAAGTCTTTTTCCTCTTTTTATGTCAGAGTTTTTGTTTCAGTGAAAATGTGAAACAAGAGTTTCTTAATCCTGTCTTATCTTGTGAGTCTATAGCATTACTTTTACAGTTAAAAAATCTACTGTCCTAACCCCTCTCCTGTGTCTGCTTATTAAAACAGCTTTAAATCTAGAATCCAGCTGCTGTTAAGAGACTGCTGCTATTTACAGAAATTGACTGTGCTAAGACTATCTTATAGCACATATCATTTAATTCTACATTTGTTATACCTAGAGAGTGAGTTGATCTCTATGTAAAAAGTTTAGAATATAGAAAACTAACATGTGTAGTTTACCATACAATTTAGATGTAGTTTACCATACAATTTATTTTAACCAGAATCAGAATGTTGTAGAATCCTTAACTATTTGTAGTTTACCATACAATTTATTTTAACCAGAATCAGAATGTTGTAAAATCCTTAATTATTTTCTTTTAACATTACACCAAAGTAGTTGAAAAAAAATAATAAATTAATAGTTCACCAAAACATTCTAGTTAAAATTAGTATCACACCAAAATAGTTAAAAAAACTAATTATTCATCAAACCACTCTAGCTAAACTATCCTATATATAACAGATACATCTAAACCCTGGATTGGATGATTGGATATATATGCAAACATCATCCATAAAAATTAACAGGTGCACTAAAACTATCCTATATAACAGATAGATCTAAACCCTGGATTGGATATATATGCAAACATCAGTAGGGTATGACGAATATGAAAAAACTCACCATTGTCTAAGCAACCTATAAACTTCAAATAACTGAAACCCATCTGGAAAAGGATCCCGATGTCTGCTCAATACAAGGGAAGAGTAGCACATTTTCATATCATGTCAGCTGCTCAGGATCAAACTCAGTGCACATATTATTTCTCTCAAGATATTTAATTAACAATCATAAAAACAGAGCTAGCATATAGAACCATTTACCCTTAGTTTTTAATCTTAGTATTTAAAAAAAAATGAGAAGTCAATATTCGATTTAGATTTTCCCTCTGGATATATAGTAGATCCCCAGGATAAAGCTATGCTACTAAAAAGTATTTATCAGCTATTCGGGCAACCTTTGCTAGCATAAAAAGTTTATTAGCTAGGATAGGGTAAACAATTAGCACCATATAAAAAACAATATATAAGATCAAGGCCAGGATCAATGTAAATGCATTATCAAACTGAATATTCACGAGTCAGTGGCTCAAACAAATTTTGTTTGCTTAAATGTAAAATGGATTATTACTGCTAGAAAATCATGCAGTGTTCACCTCAAACAATACACTGATCATAATATAACAACTAACGAATGTTTAAAAACTAATAGATGATTTAACTGAAAGGATGGGAAATTTTTTTCCCATTGTGTTAGACTACAGAAAATCTATAGAGCATAAGTAACTGAGGGTTTAAGCATAAGTAACTGATCTCTGTGTTTTCTATTTAATGCTAATCTGTAAGCGAAGAAACTTATCTGTGAATTTAGGCTGATTCAATCTCTCATTGGGTTCAGAAAATTAAACTGATATAAAGACTTGTAAGACAACTGAAATAAAACTGATATAAAGACTTGTAAGACAACTGAAATAAAGGCTCAAAAATGAAAATAATAGTGTAAGAATCAGAAATTAAAATAAAATTGTAAGAAAATTGTTGAGAAAACTAACCTGATTATACTTTGAAATGTTTTGTGTTGGTTTGTCTCTAGAACTGGTGAATAGTTTGAATGTTCAATAGTGGTTGAACTCCTTTTATAGTTTTTTGCAGTTGAATTTAATTGGTGACAATGATAGCCATGGATTGCAATGGCTTCATTTTGCATGTGTGATCAAGATTGAATTTGATGTGATCCAATGGCTAGGAATTTGTTTTTGTTGATCCATGTGCTTTGATCTATTTTGATCTGTTTTAATGGAAAATCATTTATTGAATTTATTGGGTGGGTGTCATTTATTGTACACAGTGGTTTTAAATGTTGTTTTGGGTGGGTGCCATTTATTGAACACAATGTGTTTAAATGTTGAATAACACAGCAGTTACGGCTGACAAACATTTCTTTTTATTATGTGCAGGTATTGATATTTACTTCTCTAACACAAAGACTCCATAATCGAGTTGGTCAAGGACTGCCTTTTGTACTTATATGACTTGACCATTTGAAAGAAAAATGGTTTTATGAGTTTTTGTTACATGATAGATTTGTACCTTGATACTATTAAAACTATTTATGGATGTCAGGCTATTTATGACAATTGTGGGCCCACCAATGACTTGAGAAATTTCGAATGCCTTTTTTGTACTTGTTGACTTGTTCATTTTGGAAGGAAAAATGGTTTTATGAGTTTTTGAGTTGATATGATAGGATTTGTAATCTTGATACCTATTAAACTATTTATGATGTATTGTATTAATATGATGTTAGTTGTGGGCTCATCAATGACTTGGGAAATTTAATTGCCTTTTCATTTGTTGACTTGACCATTTTGGAAGGAAAAATGGTTTTATGAGTTTTTGAGTTGATATGATAGGATTTGTAATCTTGATACTTATAAACTATTTATGGACAGTTGTGGGCTATTTATGGATAGTTGTGGGCCCAGTCAATGACTTGGGAAATTTTGGACTTAATTTAATATATATTTGCACTTCAAATTATTTCTATGTTTAATTATTGATTACATATATCTATTTTTATGGTTGATGGGAACGCAAGATTATAACAATTAATGTTGGTCCCCGCACAACATTAGACAACTCTCCCTATTTATAAGAAAATTGAAATTTTGTATTAAAATTCCACTCTAAGTAAAACCGATTTAATTGAATTTAAAATTTCAGTTTCAAATCCCATCAAACAATTAAGCATGTACCAATATGCAACAAAATAATAAAAAAGACAAGTACTCACTTTGTAAAACTGATGTATGTAAAATTTTGTGTCAAAATTTCATCTTACATGCAAGCAATTAAAAATGTCCCAATATACAACAAAATTAAAAGAGTTGTGCCAAGTACCCACCAACTAATCATTGATGTAGGTAGGTCAGCTTGCTCATCTTATAAGTCTTGTCTGCATCTGGAAAAGAAAGAATCCACCGAACATTAATGTTTCATGATCTCATGAATAAATTTTAAAATAGACTTTGACCCTTTAGCAGTATCAACAAAAAGATGCCAATAAAAGCCCAGGAAAACAAGAACCTTTAGTAATCTTTTCATTTAGTTGGTTCTAAGATCCCAATTGAGATGAGCTGGGGAGGATTTGTACTTGATATAGCCCCACTATATTCCAACATTTGGACATCACGGACCTAGGAGTGCGCAATTATTGTCAGTGTTGGAACATTGAGTAGACAACCACATTGCAGCGTACTTGCTGGATGGGAATGATGGTAAATAAAAGACAACTAGATATTTTGGCAGAAGATCTTTGGCCCAGACTCAGAAACATTCCTTCAACGCTTATTTTCTGTTCCCTATCTATAATTTTTTTGAGTACTTTATATATAGAGATATGACACTATATTCCACCCGGCATTAAATCCTTTAATGCCTATCTCTCTTCTCAAATATAATGGACTTCGACCCAAAATGTATTACATCTGGATAAGGCAGAATAGGATTAGATAATTTTCAGGATAAGCCCTGTAATTGCCTCTGCAAATAGTCCTAATTAGCTGTGAAAAAATCTTGGCTTTTCCAACAAAATCAGCTGGGCCTTGCTATAAATTCAGCATTGCATTACATCATGAGGCAAATCCAACTTTGGTAGTTTGTTGCTCTGTGTTTTCTTGAACTAAATTGCTTCTGAATTTAAGTCATTTAAGTTTCTGAATAAGCTGCCATTGCTTCTGTTGAGACCCATTACATGTCTGGCCAATTTAACTCCATGATCAATAACAGCAGTAACGTGACTGTCACTGCCTACCACGCTGAATGGCATTGGCCTGACCCTTTTCTATTCGGCGGGTTAGCTGCCATGTTGGTCATAGTTGCGGTTATGTTACTCATATTAGATTGCTCTTACTGGAAAACCATCGATTCTCCGAATAATGGGCAAGCTCTTAACGTTTCCACTGAGTCAGGTGTGCAAAATGCGGAGATGTCAGGTGAAGACATTGAAAAAGAGAAAGTGGTTGTAATAATGGCCGGACAACAGAATCCCACCTTCCTGGCGAGGCCTGCAGCCGGCTCTTACAGTGCTTTGGAAGTATAAGATTAAAGAGAGATCTCCAACAGAGGAGATCTTGTACTGTTATGGATGAGGCATTAGGCATGTGATTTGTACAAATTTCAGAAGCACTGCAAAGGAGTGGGATTAAACGCGAGAATTCGTCGGGTTCACACTTATATCACAGATAAAATAAAAGAGATCATGGGACTACACTGTGGACGTGTCTCAACACTTTGTCACTTGTGTTGTTTTATCATACAAAATGATACATTTTTAACTTTTGGTAGATTTTTTTTGGGTGCTAGGAGAATCCGTAACTGAAGCAGTATTAGTATCGTAGTCCGATACTGGGTCGAATCTAGCTAACTGCTCTGGGCTATCTCGGCTATCTGAGATTTGAACTAGTGACTTGCATAGCTGCACGATTTTTTTTAACTTGTGATCTATACAGCCGCACAAACTTTTTAGCCAATGTTTTTAGAATAGTTTAGTTTAGCTTAGCTTTATTAATTTAATGAACGAGTAATTAATAGGATGTGATCGTAGATTTGGTATTGAAGTTATGATCATGGTAGATTATTGAAGTTATGTCATTGTAGATTTTTGGATAATTTTTTATAATTAAAAGAAGTGAAATAATTTAATTTTGTTTTGAGGTTAAATTATATAGTTAATATTATAACGAATTCTCATGAGCTCTATAGTGAAACAGGTAGTTGGACAGTTCCTAAAACACCATGGATGGAAAGGATATGCCATCTCTGTGACAATATGAACATCGAGGATGAAAATCACTTCCACTTAGAGTGCCCGGCTTACAACCACTTAAAGCTTAATTTCATAATCTTTGTCGTAATACTGACTTTCCTAGATTTTAAGATGTCAAAATTATAGTGAGCTCGAGAGGCTTCTCTTCAAGCTTTTTGAGCATAAGAATAAAATCTTAAATCAAACTAAATAACTCTTTTCTTTAGGTCCGATAGACCAAAGATTGGTCTCAGTAGACACGTTAACCACCACCACCATCATCATCATCATAATATTTTTGGAATCTGCAATATACATAAAAATACTCATAAATTTGATAATTTCATTTGTAGAGACTACACAATTTTATATCACTTTATTATTCATAAATATCATTTACAAATATTTAAAACATTAATTTTCAAATTAATATTTATATAATTTAAAAAAATCTCTTTATTTAACACTGAATTTAATAATCAGATTTGTAGAAATTACACAATTTTATAACACTTAATTATTCATAAATATCATTTATATACATTAAAAACGTTAATTTTCAAATCAATATCTATATCATTTAAAAAGTAGTGGTTATTGAATACTATCTTATAGGGAATTAGAATATATATATATATATATAATATTTATGGAAATATTTTTTATTTTAAAAATAAAAGGATTTTATAACGAATTTAAAATTAAATTATTATTATTATTATATTTATTGTTAATATATTATTACTTTAAGTGTGTTAAATGAAGATTAGATCAAATAATAATAATAATAATTTAATTAAAAATTAATAAAAATAATAAATAAATTTAATTTAATTTATTAGATTGTAGTTTTTATTTTATAAATAATTAAAAGGTAATACAGATAATAAAAAGAATCAAGTTGATTTATTGTATTGAAATTCTTATTATATATATAAATACAAATAATATTTTGGAGTAAATATATATATATATATTATCTATTTTATGTATTGAAGAGTTTTTTGGTAGTTTATATGTTCTATGTATTGGGGATTTCTTGGAATGGTAAGTTACTCAAACTCTCCACAATCTGATTGTGTGTCAAAAAACGATTTTAAATCTATATAAAAATTAAGATTAAATTGTCTAACCAAAAACTTCAAAACTTAGCATGTTTAAACAACACAACACACATTAAATTAAAAATAATAATAATAGCATTTAAATAGAATAATAATACTAATAGCATTTAAACATATAATTATAAATAAATAAAATTTTAAATAGATATGTGAAATATATATTATAAGTTAACCATTTATATTCATAACATAACTCTTAATTTAATTAATAAATATATAATAAAAATATTTTCAATAAATAATTCGGTTCTAAAGTATATTTATATGTTTTGTTCAAAAAAATATATATTTTTTTATTACTAAATCATGCATAGTGTACATACACTTTTGAAAATAGTGTTTGACCCCAGAAATGTAATGTAAAATTTTGTAAAATTTTGATATGTCCGAATATATAGAGATATGTAGATGTAATGTAAACTTTTGATATGTCGGAGTATATAGAGATGTGTAGATGTAAGTAAAAATTTGAAATGTAGAGGGGATATATTTTTATTTATTTACTAGGGGTATTTATTACTTCATAAACCTCTTTATATTTAAATAAAACTTAATGGTAAATAAATAAAACATGTTTTTACATTTACTCCATAATCCTATATTTATGTTTAGGAACACTCAACAAGTGGTTTTTATTTAGGTGAATCGTGAGCTAAATAATGGGCCAAATTATTATTAATACCATGTCCAAAAAACATTATTAAGCCTAATATTCATATTATTATTAATTTTAATATTCACTTTAATATATTATAATATTAATATTATTAAATTTAATAAATTTGGATCAGGAATGTTGGTATTTGAGTACACTATATTACATCGTCAAATACTATATTTATAAAAGAGGTATGGTAAATAAATAAAATATAAATAAACCATAGGTATGGTAAATAAATAAAAAGTGTTTTATATTTACTCCATAATCCTATTTATATTTAGGAACACTCAAAAAAGTAGTTTTATTTAGTAAATGAGCTAAATACCATGGGGCAAATTATTATTAATACCATGCCAAAAGAACATTATTAAGTCTAATATTAATATTATTATTATTATTAATTCTAAAATTCACATTAATATATTATAATATTAATATCATTAAATTTAATAAATTTGAATCAGGTAGGTTGGTATTTGAGTACACTATATCCATTGTCTATCTCACAGTAAACATGTAAACGTATATGTAAAAATAATGTTTAATATTTAACATTTAAAATTTAATCTAATTAATCTAATGTCGGCCCTAATGAAAAATCACTTCTCTCCATACATCTATAAATTTAACACAAACAAAGTCTCGAATTTTATTTGTGAAGAAGCATCTCTATGATTGTGCGAACAGTGAAATAATATTTGTGAGAAAGGATTTCGGGAGTTGTTCAGGTTTGATTTCTATTGCTCTTGCATTTTTTTTTTCCTACCTTTTTGTTAATGTAATGTAAACTTTTGATATGTCGGAGTATAAGGCACATGTGTAGATGTAATGTGAGAAATGGAATGTAAGTAAATATTTGAAATGTACTGGGGGTATATTTTTATTTATTTACCAGGAGTTTGGTAAATAAATAAAATCTCTTTTTATACTTACCCTAGAGGTATGGTAAATTATTTACGGGTGGTATGGTAAGTAAAATTATTTGGGGGGTATGGTAAGTAAATAAATGTAATGTAAGTAAACATTTGAAATGTACAGGGGGTATATTTTTATTTATTTACCGGGTATGGTAAGTAAATAAAACCTCTTTTTATATTTACTCCATAAGCATCGTTATATTTAAAGAAAACTTTAAAAAAAGTTCTATTTAGGTGAAGGCTGAAGCCTATGGGGAAAATACCATTTTAATACCATGGGCTAAATACCATGGGCCAAATACCATATTTTTCTATTGCTCCTGCATTTTATATTGGAGGGAAAAGAGAGAGAGGGAGAGATAGAGATATGGGGAAAGAGAGAGGGAGGTAGGAGAGGAAGGGAAAGAGAGGAGGAGAGAGGGAGGGATATAGAGATGGAGTTGGAGGGAAGAAGAAATACATAGAGAGCGAGAAGTGGAGAGAGAGAGAGGGAGTGATAAGAGAGAAATAGAGAGAGTATGTGTATGTTTGGGGGCGAGATAAAGAGAAAAATAAGGAGAGATGGAGGGAATGGGGGGAGAAGGAGAGAGGGAGGGATATAGTAACATATTTTGAGGGTGAAGAGAGGGAGAGAGAGGGAGATAGAGAAAGTGACGTGGGAGAGAAATTGATAGACGGGAAGGAAGAGAGAGAGGATGTGAGAGAGTGGACAGAGGGAGGGAAAGAGAGATGGAGTTGGAGGGGGGAGATAGGGAAGATGATTTCTTGCACTCGATGCATTGATTTCCGTGTGGATGGTGATTTCTAATCCTATTTTTCTTGCACTATATGCATTGATTCTAGTGTAGAGAGAGAGAGAGAGAGAGAGAGAGAGATAATTGGATGGAAAAGAGAGAGAGACAGAGAGATTTAATTATATTTAATTTCTTTCACTAGATGCATTGATTTCAATGTAGATGATTTCTAATCCTATATGATTTCTCGCACTAAATGCATTGATTTCAATGTAGACGGTGATTTCATATGCTATTCTACTGCTTGCACTAGATGAATTAATTTCAGTGTATATGTTGATTTCTAATTATATTTGACTGCTTGCACTATAATATGCATTGATTTCAATGTATATGATTTCTGATCCTGTTTGATTGCTTGCACTAAATGCATTGATTTCAGTGTAGATGGTGATTTCTAATCCTATTTGATTGCTTGCACTAGATGCATTGATATCAATGTAGATGGTTTCTAATCTTATTTTCTTACTTGCACTAGATGCATTGACTTCATTGTAGATGTTGATTTCTAATCCTATTTGATTACCTACATTAGATGCATTGATTTCAATGTAGATGCTGCTTTCTAATCTTATTTCATTGTTTTCATTAGGTGCATTGATTTCAGTGTAGACGTTGATTTTTGATTTGATGTAATTGGATGTACATTGATGGTACATTAATTTTAAAGTGATTGGATTAAGATTGTGCATTGATTTTAGTGTAAGCACACAAAATTATTGACAATGTACATTAATATTTGTGTTATAGTACATCAACCTATTAATATTGAAGACCAAGAGAGACAATGTATGATGTTTAGTATAATAGTTCAAGGTAAATATTTAAATGGTTTATTATTTCAATTGTCCTTTTCATATAGTCAATATGAAAAGATGACAAAACTAAGAAGAAGGGTGACGATAAGAATAGTAAAAGAAAATAATTTGAGATTGATCACAATGAAGAATATTTGTAATTGACTACATTCTTATTAAAATAAATCTTCGGGAAATCACATGAGAAATTTAAGAACCAACGTGTTTCGAACCACTGAATGTAGTTTATCACCATGATAGTGAAGACTGGTTGATCAAACTATATATATATATATATATATATATATATATATATATATATATATATATATATATATATATAGTGCAGAGAGAAGCAATGGTCAAAACCTATCATAAATGAAAAAATAGATGTTAAAGAAAAAAACTGCCAAAAAGGAAAACAACCAATAAATAAATGAATAAAAACGAAATAAATCCCATCCTAAAGTAATAAAAATAATAAAAAATAAATAAAGACTAAGTAAAAAAGAACAATTAAATAAAATATAATTTAATAAATATAAATAAAATAAAATAATCAAAATTAAAAATAAATAAAACTAACAAAACAATCCACTATAAAATAAAATCATAAAATAATAAATACTAAGTCAATATAAAAATAAAATTAAAAATAAACATAAATTAAAATAAAATAGATAAATAATATATATATATATATATATATAATTAAATTAAATTAAAATTAAAAATAAAGAAATAAATAAAAGGACTTATAAATAAAATAATACTACCTAAAAAGAAAAATAGACTAAAACTATGTCACATTAGAAATACTATTTAAAATATATAATAATAAATCCACAAAATAGGTGAACATCAAACCTCAAACACATATGAAGCAAAAACATAGTGAAAACAAAAAGAGAGGAAAGAGGAAAACACTAGAGAAAGGAACACTATTGAGAGCATAGAGATGGAATCCAACAACTGCTAACTTTCTACCTGTCATCCCTATTCAACGTATAGGGCCTTTTCTCAACCTCAATAGCTTCCCTAAATTTACGGTGATGGAAATGCTCAACCATAGCAATGAATTTGGGTTCTTCCATACAAATGTTATGTTTCGTCTTCTCTACATGCTCAGCTAGAGCTGAGGACCTTGTTATACCATGCCTGATATCAGCAGTATGCACATGAATCCTTTTATTAATCGACCGACCCGTTGGACCCCAAAAGCGTGAAAGGTGTTTATTTGATCCCGTGCTCCTATGGGATTCCCTACATTGGAGAAACAGGTCGGTCGATTAATAAAAGGATTCAAGAGCATATTGTTGATATCAGGCATGGTAGAACAAGGTCCCCATCTCTAGCTGAGCATGCAGAGCAGACGAAACATCACATTTGTATGGAAGAATCCAAATTCATTGCTAGGGTTGAGCATTTTCATCACCATAAATATATGGAAGCTATTGAGATTGAGAAAAGGCCCCATACTTTGAATAGGGATGATGGGTGGAAAGTTAGGAGTTGTTGGATTCCATCTCTATGCTCTCACTAGTGTTCCTTTCTCTAGTGTTTTCCTCTCTTTTTGTTTTCACTACGTTTTTGCTTGATATGTGTTTGAGGTTTGATGTTCATCTATTTTGTGGATTTATAATTATATATTTTAAATATTATTTCTATTGTTGGCATAGTTTTAGTCTATTTTTATTTTTAGGCAGTATTATTTTATTTTTATTTTTAGGCAGTATTATTTTATTTATAAGTCCTTTTATTTATTTATTTATTTTTATTTTTTATTTTATTATATACATATATTTTATTTATTTAACTATTTTATTTTATTTTATTTAATGTTTATTTTTAATTTTTTATTTTATATTGAGTTAGTCTTTATTATTTTATGATTTTATTTTATAGTAGACTGTTTTGTTAGATTTATTTATTTTTAATTTTGATTATTTTATTTTTATTTATATTTATTATATTATATTATATTTATTTATTTTTTGACTTAGTCTTTATTTATTTTTTTATTATTTTTATTACTTTAGGATGGGATTTATTTCATTTTCATTCATTTATTGGTTTTTTTCATTTTTGACCATTTTTTTCTTTAACATCTACTTTTTCAATTTATGATAGGTTTTGACCATTTCTTTTCTCTGCACGATATATATATGGATAGTTTGATCAACAGTCTTCATTATCTTGATTATGAACTACTTTTAGTAGTTTGAAACCCGTTGGTTCTAAAATTTCTAATGTGATATCCTGGAAGATTTATTTGAATATGATACTGATCCCCGAAGATTGATTTTAATATCATACATTCTTATTATTTTCATTTTCTATCATTCAACACTATTACATTGTCACTTTTCATTCAAAAAATGCATTTCATCATTAAATTTATTAACAATATTTATCATCTCAAAAAACTGAGGTAACTAAGAAAATTTTAAAATTAAAATGACAAGAAAAATATCAGACATATTTAGCATATATAAAATGATTATATCTATATTATCTGTGTTTACATATTATTGATAAAATTAATAATATGTTCGATAGATTTCCTTGGATGCACACGACTGAAACCAGCCTAGATCCATCTTAACTTTGGATCTATCAAGCGTCGAGAGGGATCAAATCTCTCAATGTGCAAACCTGTCCTCAATTTTTGCACTCAAAAAAGAGGTTTTCACCTCTAGATATTTGATCCCTCTCGGCACTTGATAGATCCAGAGTTAAGATGGATCTATGCTGGTTTAGATGGCACTCACTAAATTTTTTATAGATTTGCCTAACCTATAAATCATCATATTCTTCTTGTAATGCCCTTATCCTCATCTACTCCACTTGTAATAATATTCCTATCAATCTAGTCACTAGTACTTTTGGAACCCCCCAAAAAAAAAAACTATGAAACATTATGATGAGTTGCGATATTAAGAAGGGCCTAACAAGCCAATAACTCATACAATAACTCATACCATAGCAACAATACCAAGCTAGGTTCCTAACTTCATATGCATACTATAATAATAAGTCATTTCAATTACCATACCATCTCCACATTTCCCATTAGCAAAGGTTCCTCTCGAATAGACATTCGAATAGACATTTGTATTAGTAGTCATTACATCATATTCATGCTTAGCTAAAATCTTATTAGAGACTGGTTCATTAAAAGAATTCTCAATATAAAATTATAAATATATATATATATATATATTAATGTTTTGCCTATCATGTTAAAATATTTAAAATAATAATATAGAGAAATAAACAATTTATATAAATATAAATAATATTATTAACATCAATATTTATCCATTTTAAGTCTAAATATATCAAATGTCTAAAGGAATTAAATTTCTGATGGTCTAATTTTTCCTTGAGTTTTATACTTTTAAAAAATTGCATCTTGAAAGATTTAATTATTTGAAATTAAGATATATATATATATATATATATATATATATATATATATATATATATATATATATATATATATATATATATATATATTAAATTTCATTTAACACTTAAATAATATCTTGAAAATTAATAATTTGAAAAACATATAAGCTTGAATTTCTTTGCAGCACCCAAAAGAACATGTTATTTCTATTAAATACCACAACTATAAGGGTGGCAGGAGTGAGATGCTTCTTGTATATCTCCAAAGGAAATTTGGTTAAGGCGTATGATTCTTGTATATCCCCAAAGGAAATTTGGTAAAGGCATATGCATGGGAATTGGGATCAATGACAAACAATCAAGAAAAAATACATGATTTATTACAAGGCACCATCTTGGCTAGAGCTTCTTAGGTGTCCAAAATCATAATTTTTGGTGATTCTCTTATCATCATACAACATTTATTCAAAGGAATAGAATAAGAATGCTCATGGAAGACATTCCCAAAAGAGGATACTTTCATGCCATTCAAACCCAAAACAAAGAACTAGATAAATATGCCAACTAGGTCTGTCACCTACAAGCAGGACATATAGAAGTAAATGAAACATTAGAAATGTGGCCACTGGCATTGTAATATTCCAAAATGGAAGAGACAGAAATATAGAACATCTATAACATTCCAAATAAGAAAAACATGAATATAACACTAAAATCTGGAAAATGCCGGAAATATGCTGCAACATCAAGACATTATAACCATGAGCAGAAACAACTAAGTCATATCATTATAAACAATAGCAAATATAAATTACACAGTGCTCCAAAAGAGATTCACTCAAGCCAACAAGAAGTGGCTGAAATACACTAATGAAAAACTAGCACTGGAAATGTTGTGTTGCTACTATTGCTGCTGTTAAAAACTACTGATACTAGGAATACAAACTATGTGTGGGAGTCTGCTAGATTAATCAGAATGATCCAGAATTTTCACCACGGAGTCTACTAAACAAACCCAGGAAAACCCAAAAATGGTTTGGCCAGATTTTAAATTTGGATTTTCGACCCTTTTTGGGTTGCCAACTGCACCCCTATTGGCTGACTTATGCAATCCACCTGGGTAACTGCTAATATGGGGATGAATTGATGATATAATTGTTTCAATAGCACCCAATTAGCTCAATACATGAAGGCCTAGTCCCTTCTCTTGATCTCCAAGCTAGAAGCTTGAGATCTAACTCCTCCTTCCTCTGCTCAAGTTGCAGCTGCACACTGCACAATTGCTGGAATGAACTGCACTATCAAGAGGGATGAAGTTGTATCCTACTGTTAGGTGATGGAATATAGGTCACAGCTGATGGAAATAATCTCTCCAAAGTGAGGGGATGATACCTCATAGGATTCCAAGCTAAAATACTTGGAAATTCCTTCCTCCACTAGATCTACTTGGTTGGACTGTGCAATTCCTGGAGGAGCTGCTGCTGCATGGAGGTGTAAATTGTTGGCTTGATGTAGGATATCATAATGTTGCTCCTAGAAGACTAAAATGGAAGCACAAGATGAAAGGATGAACCCTCCACTGGTTTCTTGGCTAAAATGCTAAGAACTACCTTCGTCCTCTCAAACCCTAAGACAGGAATGTGTAATTCCTTAAGATGTATATGTAGAAGAGAGGGGCTAAATGTGGCACTAATGTCGGATTATGAATAGCTGCTCAAAATAACCTTTCCAGAGTAGGCACTCGAAATCCCCTATAGGAGGGTGGGATTCCTGCTCGGGAACACCCGTGTGATAAACAACACAATAGACTTAGCTAAACAACTGAATCGTGCAAGGAATGTCAAATGAAAATACAATATCAAATTCCAGACTGCTCTGCTTTGCTGGCCTTATCTTCCTTATATGGTTGTGAGACTTCCCTAGCCTTGGCCCACCTCATAACTGCGTTGCACATGTGGCCACTAGTCTCCATGAATACTGCACTATCTCTCCATGATCTCTGCAATTAATCTCCACTCCCTCCATCATGTGTGCATTTAATGCACCACTTCCTCCATCACTTCATCATTATCTCTCCATGATCTTACTTTTATTCCTCCACTATCTCCATCATCTTCATCATTAATGCTTTATGACCTCCACTCTTTCTTCATTATTAAGCTGCTCCACTACTCCATAATGCTGATCCACTACCTACTAACCCACATTTAAGAAATCTTGCAATAGCAGTTCTTGAATCATATTTTTGATGGTTGAAATGGATTTAGCACCATCAAAAACCTTATGGATCCCAAAATCTTGAGGTTTGATAGCTATAACTTGGATTTACAAAAATCAGTGCTAGATTATATTAAAATCTTACCGGAATTTCCATGATTTTTAAGGCAAAAAATACACTAGTTAGACTAAGGTATTAAATTTAATTTTGTTAATTTAATAAAAGAGAAATTAATAGATTGTAGTTCTTGGATTATATTTTGATAGTTAAAAGACATGAAACAATTAAATTTGTTTTAAGATTAAATTATATAATATTTTTGAAATTTGCAATGAACACAATATACTCAAAATTAGATAATTTGATTTTTAGAAATTACACAATTTTACAAAACTTTATTATTCATAAATATCATTTACAAATATTAAAAACATTAATTTTCAAATCAATATCTATATCATTAAAAAATCCTAGATATTTAACAATCAAATCTTATGTGTAGAAATTACAAAATTGTATAACACTTAATTATTCATATGACTTATAAATATTAAAAACATTAATTTTCAAATCAATATCCATATCAGTTAAAAATAGTGGTTATTTAACACTATATTATAAGGAATCACTTTAAGTGTGTTAAATGAGATGAGATTAAATGATAATAATGAAAATTTAATTAAAAAATAATAAAAATAATAAATAAATTTAATTTAATTTATTAGATTGTAGTTTTTATTTTATAAATAATTAAAAGGTAATAAAAATAATAAATAGATTCAAGTTTATTTATTGTATTGTAAATTTTATTTTATTATAAAATTACAAATAATATTTTATAGTAAAGGTTAATTAGAATAAAAATTATATATGTATATGGATGGTAGTTTATCTATTATATGTATTGGAGGGTTTTCTTGTAGTTTATATGTTCTATGTATTGGGATTTTATGGAATCACAAGTTTGAGTCATAAACTCTACACAATTTGAGTGTCTGAGGGGTTTTAAGGGCTAAATCCATATATGCAATCACAAAACCATTTTAAATATATAAAAAAATTAGAATTTGACTTAAAAAAATGTACAACCAATAACTCCAAAACTAAGCATGTTTAAACAACATACATTAAATTTAAAATAATAATATTAGTGGTTAATATCCATAATCATAATATTTCAAAACATATAATTAATAAATATATAAAAACTAGTAAACTAATTAATATTTGAGTTTAATTAATAAGTATATAATAAAAATATTTTTGAATAAATTCTCTTTCTAAATTGTTTATATATTTTTGTCCAAAAAATTATCTTTATTATTACTAAATCAAAATCAAAATATACGCCCAATTTTAGCTTTCAAAAATTGTACATACTACCTATGCACTTTTCAAAATAGTGTTAGACCTAAAATACCCATATAATAATAATTTAAATGACATTCATTCACTAAATATACCTAAAGTGTAAATCTATCATATTGTTCTTGTAATTTACTCCACCCTTAATAGTCTTCCTATTAATCTAATCGCTAGTGTTTTCGAATCCCCAAAAACTATGAAACATTATCATAAATTGCAATATTAAGAATGGCCTAACAAGCCAATAACTCAACCATAACGACAATACCAAGCTCTATTCTAACTTTTTATGCATACTATAATAAGAATTCATTTCAATTACCATACCACCTCCACATTTCCCATTAGCAAAGGTTCCTAACTTTATATGCATACTATAAGAAGAAGTCATTTCAATTATCATACCACCTCCACATTTCCCACTAGCATAGGTTCCTCTCTAATAGACATCCGTATTAATAGTCATTACATCAAATTTATGCTTAGCTAAAATCTTATTAAAGACTTGTTCACTAAAATAATTCTTAATGTTAAATTTTATATATATATATATATAAAATTTATGCTATGCATATATCATGTTAAGAAACTAAAAATAATAATATAAAGAGATAAAAAATGTATATAAATATAAATAATATTATTAACATTAGCACATATTTATTTCAAATTTAAATATATCAAATGTTTAAAGGAATTAACTTTAAAAAATTACACCTTAAAAGATTTAATTCTTTTAAATTTGAAATTAAGATGAATATATATTAATTAAATTTCATGTAACACTTAGATAATATATTGAAAACTAATAATTTGAAAAACATATAACCTTGAGTTTTTTACTTTAAAAAAGTGTATCTTGAAAGATTTAATTCTTTTAAATTTGAAGTCAAGATGAATATATATTAAATAAATTTCATTTAACACTTAGATAATATATTGAAAACTAATAACTTGACAAACATATAAGCTGAATTGCTCTACAACCCCAAAAGAACATGTTATTTCTATTAAATACCACAACTATAAGGGTGTAAGGAGTGAGATGGGTCTTGTATAGCCCCGAAGGAAATTTGGTTAAGGTGTGTGCATGGGAATTGGGATCAATGACAAGCAATCCAGAAAAAATACACAATTTATTACAAGGCATGATCTCGGCTAGAGCTTCTCAGGTGTCCAAAATTAGAATTTTGGGTGATTCTCTTATCATCATACAACATTTATTCAAAGGAATAGAATAAGAAGGTTCATGGAAGACATTCCCAAAAGAGGATACTTTCATGCCATTCAAACCCAAAACAAAGAAGTAGATAAATGTGCCAATTAGGTCTGCCACCTACAAGTAGGACATATAGAAGTAAATGAAACATTAGGAATGTGGGCACTGCCATAGTCCATATGGAATTGCATAGGATAGTAATAATAATAATAATAATAATAATAATAAACAAAACAAAAAAATCAAAATTTTGATGTATATGGATAGTGAACATGGAAAACATTATTAAAAAAGTGAAGGGAAGGTGGAGTAAGGGACCTGAAAAATGTAGTGGCACCTCCAGTGAGTAGGAGGAATGCAACAACAAGATTTCAGTGCCATAATCATCAGAAAAGGATGCAGACTAGATCAACCTTCGTACTCCCACCTCCAAAGATGAATTTCGTAGGAGGTGTGACCATTTATGAACGTGCATGTATCCATAACTCTATGCACATGTGGGATTTGGGGGAAGTAGAGTACATCGCAGGGGAAGTTGATTAATATAATTTCTAAGGAGGCCAATTCATGTGGGTCTATGGTGATGGGAAATCAGGGGAACAACTATAAAATATAGCAAGTTCCATGGAATCAGACCTAGTTTGGTGAGCCATCCTTCCTCATTGCGACTATTGATATTCAGTTCGATTTTTTGTTTTGTTTATTTCTTTTTTGTTATTGTATGCATGTATAGAGGAAACCTTCCACCTCTAGAGAGAAAATTATATGGACATGTTGTGTCATAGAAACTCTTTGGGAACTCAACCTGCTTAAATATGATCTCACTACATGGAATAGTTGTGTCCAAGGTAGTATTGGATTGAAATTAAGTGTAGAAACATTTTCCAGGCTCCTCAATAGAGTCTAGAAGTGGAAACACCATTTGGAGGAATTAATAAAGTGCATAATTTAGCGTTGGGTCTACCAAGATTCTTTGGAGACTCATGCAGAATTTCAAGAGACCACTGAAGCTCATCTAGATAAACAAATTACTCTTTAGGAAATTAGGCTACTTAATTTTCCTCTCAATGTATGGAATAAATGTGACCAAGGTGGTATAGGGTGGAAATGATGTATAGAAACATTTGTCTGCCTCATTTCCAGAGCCTGGCATTGTACCCAACATCTGAAGAAATTGTAAAAGTGCACAACTTAGTATTACGTCTCCTAAGCTCCCTCGGAGACTCAAGTTATATTTTGGGCACTCATTAGGGCTCATCTTGATAAATGGAGTACAGGTTGTGGAGAATTGAATAATGACTATGGGAAAATTGGGAAATTGATCACTATGGACTACTGGACAGAGGTTATCAACACTCGAATCTACTAGAGAGAAACAATATTGAAGGCAAATTGGAGGAGTCTAGCTAGTATGCTAAGACCATAGGCTTGGGGACGACTATGTGGTGTTTAGAAGTACGTGGCATGATTCCTTGGATATCATAAGGGAAAATGAATTAAGTTAGTGAGAAATAAAGGGGTTATAATGGAAGAGAAAATAAAAATAGTTGCAAGTGCAAGGATCAAGTTATTCAACTGGCGGATCAAATGGAAAACCTCCACATTGACAAGATTATAATGAAAATGAGGCAATACAAGTAGATGGAAATTAATGTGAATGTGTTGGAAGAGATCAAAAGGTTCAAGACAAGGCGACTAGGCAAATGGACGAGATAGAGGCACTCCTCCAATATGTTATGGACTTACAGGATCATATTCAAATTATGAATACCAGTCTTAATGAATCAAGCTCAGGAATTTGGAAAGAGGTGAACTAATGCCCATACCTCATTCGAACACTAGAGGAGGAGGGTGAGGATTAAAAATGATATATGAATTGTTGCAAATTTTTTTTGTTATTAGGAACTTACTGTCAGATATATCCCTATCTAATTTTAACCAATTTTTGTGAAACTTTGTAGTCCATTATAAGTCATATCATTTTATAGTCTGAATAATAATAAGAGCTAGTTGCATGAAAAAACATTGTATCTCCTAAGTACTTGTTGAATAGGCACATACTTTTAGCACTACAAATACTCATTTCTTTAAAAGAAATTACCACAACTACAAATTCACTGTATGGTGTCTCACATGATGTTTGACTAGTTACAATTGGACCGAAACAAACAAGGTCTTCACAACATTAAGTAGCTTTCTAATTATTCTCAATATCTATGTTGTGTCTCTATGTAAAAGGGAAAAAAATAATTATTTTTCGTTTAATCTATAATATTGTTTTCATTGTAGATCAAACTTCCATGTAGTGTTTCTTTATCTATGGGCTTTATGAAAACCAATCCAAACATGTATTGTAATAATTGGACATAATGTTACTTGATCTATAGGGCTTAATAAAACCAATTCAAACATGTACCTTAATAATTGTACTTTTTTTAAAAATTCCATTAACAATGGAGGTTTGTTAATTTTAAGAGTATGACTACATAAGAACACTTCTTCAAATATAATGACTAAGATCTAGACTACTTCTCACTACTACTTGTGTCTAAGAAATTTAAAAGCAAAAGCATGGAACGAGTTTGATTAAAGTTGTGTTTAGTTTTTCAACTTCCTTATGGTGTCTAAAGATGATTTATTGTCATTCACCAATCGCAATGTAAAGCACAACATGAAAAATTATGAACAATTAACTCAAATCACTAAAACACCATTGAAAATATCTAAAGCTTAATTATCTAAAGCTTAAAATTTTTAGTTTTCCCCTTTTTCTAATTAGATTAATTCTTAACTAATCCTTAATGCTAAACAGAAAAACATGTTATTTCTAAAATTATATCATAAACACTTAATTCCGTACAACTACTTAATCTATATTTCATAAACATTTTTAAATATATTTAAATATAAATATTAGTTACAATTATAATTATTTATATATATATTTATATTTAAGTATATATATTATATATTAGTTAAAACTATAATTATTTATATATATTATATATTATTATTTATATATATATTTAACTATATATATTAGTTATACTTATAATTATTTGTAATTATTTATTTATATTTTGTGTAAATTTATTTATTCATAATATAAACACATTTAACATTATATAAATTATATTATGACCATTATTATCTCATTATGCATTTTGTGAATAATTCAATATTTCCATAACTATAAATACCTCTTATCAAAACAATTAGGGTCATATAGATTTTAAATCATAAATAATAATTAATTAAGGTGTAAAATAATTTCCTATTTATTTATATTTTGTGTAAATTTATATACTCATAGTATAAACCTATTTAATATGTTTCACAATTACACTATTGTTATTAGATAAAATTTATTAGGAACCTGTCGAAGCTTCTAAAGATGCACTTTGAGTTGCCAAAGACCACGGCCTAGGACATCTTAACCAAGAAAGAGTATAATGTATATTTTGTACTCATTATCACTTTAGGACCTCTTTACTCATTCAACCTGTGCAAAGCATTATCATTATGAATGGGACCAAACTTCTTTGAGATTCAGCAAGATATAAAGATACTGTAGAGGCAAGAAGGGAATCTTCAATACATGTATACTTCAGACAACTTAGAGACAACTTTCATCAAGGAGGGCCAGTTCCTCAATGGTGTATAGGTATTTTTACTGAAAGGTGTTTGCTGCGCAGAAAGTGAGAGGAGAATACTAATTACCGATGGAATGATACTCGGAAAACATATTTCAACATCATATGGGCTTAAAAGCTAAGAATCCATCCATGTTATTCAGTTCTGGAAGAACAACATCCCATGATATTTAATACAGAGGAAATACGAATGAAGTGTTAGGCGGAACGACATATTACGCATGGGCCATATTTAAAGCGATATAGTCCAGTCAAGTATGAGTACCAAACAGCGATAAATTCATACCCAAACTGGCGAGTCACTCGCATTCCAAAGCATAATATAAAGAAATTGGAGACAGTGAAGTAAACAATGGGACAATATTACGAAGAAAGAATCACACAGACCATATAACATCAAGACTAGAATCCTCACGTATGAGTAGAACTTCTCTTCGCTGAGACCCCACGGGCTCTGTGTATTTGTATTGACAATTCCACAACGAGCACACAAAATTCTTTACACTGCGAGTTTCTTCAGAAAATTTGGAACCCTTTTTTCTCATTCTATCTTCCTTATATAGACCTCTTCCTATCTCAGCGAGAAGATATTTTTTGGAAAAAATATCTTCTTCGCATAACCAAAATCTGTTAAAGGTTCTTATCAGAAAAAAAAAACTTATGATGAGGAATAAGGCCTCTCATCATGGATAGTCAGGCACTTGGCCATTTTTAAAATAGAAAATCAAACAGTAGTCTGGTAAAAGTAAAATGCTGGAGTGGAGCAAGCAGCCCACTCGAAACTTAAAAGTAACTAATTCAGTAAAAAGTAAATGGGCCGCTGAGGCCGAATCATGAGTTGACAAGATTTCATAGGTGTGGAAGGGTCAAGGCCATTGCTGATGCTGGTGGTGGGATGTTCGCTGATGAGCTGGCGATCTGGGTGGCGAACTGAGCGCATCTTTGCCAACTGTCAGCTGAAATAATTGCGCTGAGTAAAGATCTCCTTAGGGACACGATGTAGAAGCAAAATTACATAACACTCTGTCCTTTCCTGAAAGGGAATTCTGCCGAAATAAAGCCTTGAGGGGATAGCTCTCTTGTGCATTGTACTCTCTGTTTTCTAATTTTGAATTTAGAATTTAGAATATTTCATGCCAGACACTGAATTCATTGGTCTTCGACTGATACTCTTTTCTTCGTCATTAATGTTTTCATCTGCAAAAATCTACTCCTTGAATGATTCTGAAGGGTTTGGTGGATTTTGAACCCTATTTCTTCCATGGATGTCATGTCGTGACAGCTCCCGGGACTTTTCTTCATAATTGCAGCTTCTGTAGAGTAGCCCTTCGATGAGCTCTGCTACTGCAGTCCAGGCTGTATATTATGACAATTTTCCATCGCTAAAACCCTGCAAAATCCGCAAACTTGTTAAGAAAACCGTGCACGGGGAGGTGGAAGTGGTGGGGGATAATGAGGAATGACAGCACTGCATGGTGGACCGGTTGAAAAAGTAAGGCAGTGGTAGAAAATACAACGTAACCGTGTGGGATGGCCATGAAGAAAGCTAGCGGAATGCTAGATAAGCATGAAAATACGAAAGAAACGAAGGAATGAACCAAATATGGGTCCGGGGCGGTGAAGAGCATGCGGAGAACAACTTGAGGACAGATGGCGCGATACTAAGACAATGGGAAAGGGATGACGTGGAATGCTGACGGCGGGACCGGGGTACGCATCACAATCGCAATATCGCAGATCGGGAAGGTCGGCGGGGTGTCACATAAAATATTGTGACTGCGATTTGGTGGGGAGTGCGGTGACCGTTGGATCTGGCGGAGGGATGGACGGCCGTGATCGGAAGGTTTGCGCGATCGGTGGACCGCATCGCAAATATCTGCGATGGGTGATCTGAGCGTTCCATAGAACATGTGATTTGCGATGGATGCGATTTGCGACGGATCGCAAATCGCAAAGGCAGAAAGTGCGATGGCGGAAAGTGGCATGAATGCGATTTGCGACGGATCACAAATCGCAAAGGTGGAAAGTGCGATGGCGGAAAGTGGCATGAATGCGATTTGCGATGGATGGTGGCACCAAACAGAAACCTTGCGCCTTTTAAAATTACTATTATCCTTTTGCTCTATACTTCAGCCTTTTCGTATTAACTCCGCCTTTGGCTTTTATGTATGTGACTTCCTTTACCTTGTTTGGCTTCGACCGTCTCTTCAAATATTTCACTCTTTGATATAATTTTCCACCCATAGCCTATCAAAATTTAATAAATCAATGACTTATGAGTCAATGTTGATCAACATTGGCTCCACCTGGGGACGACACGTTTATCCTTGAACGTGTTGAGAACCACGCAGACCACCTGTTTGTCTTTTGTGAACGCCACTTCTCATCCTCTTCAACTTTTACCTCTTCTCTCCATGATTCATCAACGACAACACATTATTCAATTCAAAAAACGAAAGCAGCTACTTAATATACAATATGATACAATCAGGCCCTCTCGGCCCGACTCAGAATTGAAAGTAGGGTTTTAAGACTTGACCATTTACAGGGGCGTCGAGCAGATCTCC
This sequence comes from Pinus albicaulis, assembly GCA_034641835.2. Classification (NCBI taxonomy): domain Eukaryota; kingdom Viridiplantae; phylum Streptophyta; class Pinopsida; order Pinales; family Pinaceae; genus Pinus; species Pinus albicaulis. The sequence continues at coordinate 378,922,685 of CM076575.1, forward strand.
CTGTAAATTCTCTAGCTTGAAGGTGTTATTGCCCCCCTGCTCAACAATCTTGAAGGGACTGAACCAAAGGGGGTCAAATTTACCATGTTTGCCCTTATCATCCCTTCGTACGTCCCACCTGAGTACTAAGTCCCCTGTCTGTAGATTTTTGTATTTAGCGTGTTGATCAAACAACTCTTTCATTTTCTCCTGGTATGCTTCTAGCTTCTGATTTACCTGACTACACGTTTCTTTGAGTTCCACCAGCTGGTTAATTCTTCTAGTCATGTCATCAGGTTCTTCTTGACTCTCTTGCATGAACAGGGCCACAGGTAGGGATAATTGTATAGGAAACACAGCTGCTCATCCATATACCAGTTCATATGGAGATTTCCGAGTTGCCCTTTTATTGGTGATTCTATTTGCCCACAGAGCGAATTTCAGTTGGGAGTCCCAATTCCTTTGATTTTCATTAATAGTCTTCTTTAAGGCCCTCACCAGGGTTTTATTCGAATATTCTACCAAACCATTTCCCTGTGGATAGTAAGCTGTGGAGTGACTCAGGGAGATATTATACTGCTGGCAGAAACCCACAAATTTTGCAGATTTGAAGGCCTGTGCATTATCAGTCACTATTCTAGCAGGGCAGCCAAACTTGGATATGATGTTCTCTTCCATAAATTTTATTATCACTGTGTCAGTATCATTCCTTACAGGTATGGCTTCCACCCACTTCGTGAAGTAATCTGTAGCAGTCAAGATCCATCTGTGCTGGCCACTTGAGGGTGGGTGAATTTCACCTATGAAATCGATTCCCCACTATTTGAAAGGTTCGTCTACATGAACAGGGATCAAGGGTAGAGCTGCTAACTTTTGCTTTTCGGCGAATTTTTGGCATTTATCACATGCTCTAACCCAGGCGAAAACATCTCCGAATAACTTAGGCCAGTAGAAACTAGCCTTCAAGATTTTATGAGCTGTGCCTCTCCAGCTGTAATGTCCTCCGCAGATACCCTCGTGAAATTTGGTCATTATGTTCTCCACTTCGTTCTCTGTGAGGCACAGGAGTGGGATAATTGAAGGATCTCGCCAATAAAGCTGGTCGTTTGCAACTGTGTATTTCTGTGATTTCAGCCTCAATGTCCTGTATTTCATTTTATCACAGCTAGGTGGGCGGCTGAGTGTTAGGAGGTATTCTACAATTTCCTTGTACCATGGGTTGGTGAGGTACTTTAGACGCGTTTGCGGGCTGGCTATTTCCACAGCTTGTTGTTCCTCTCCCCCTGCAGACTCTCTGCTTGCTATCATAAACAGGTTTATGCCTAAGGCCTGATAGTTTGATTCAGATAGAATTTTGGCTAGTCCCTGGCCCTTAATCATTTTGGTAGGCCGAATATCCAGATCATATTCCTATATTTTGACAATCCATCTGCCTCTTTTTCCTTCACTGTCACCCTGAATGAGAATGTCTTTAACAGCTGCAGTGGGCACAAATGCCGTGATGTGAGACTGCAAGATATACATGCGAAACGCTTTGAGGGACTTTACTAAAGCATACGCCTGTTTCTCCAATATATTATATTTCAATTCTGCATCATGAAGGACCTGACTAAAGAAAGTTATGGGCTTCTCATACCCATCATCATTTTTTTGTAAAAGAACCCCAGCTACCGTATGAGGTGAAGCAAAAGGGAATATCATAAATGGTTTAGCATAATCCGGCCCAGCCAGCACAAGGGCTTTAGCGAATGCATGTTTTATTCTAGCAAAGGCCTCTCGTGATTCTTGTGACCATTTCACCTCCTTATCTTTCTTCAACATATCTGTTATATGCCTAACTATCTCAGCGTAGTTAGGAATAAACCTCCTCAGGAAATTGATATGCCCTAAAAACACCTACACTTCTTTCTTATTCCTGGGGAGGGAGATACCATTTATAACCTCCACTCTTTTAGGATCAATCTTGACCCCATCCCTAGTCAAAATGTGCCCCAGGAGCTTACCCTCTTCTAATGCAAACAAAGATTTCTGAGGATTGAGGGAAATACCATACCTCCTGCATTTTTCAAAATTTTTCTGTAAGTTTTGAATATGCTCAGCATCATCTTTCGAAAACACTGTAATATCGTCCAGATAAACCACCAGAAATTTATCTTGCTCCCCAAAAAAAGCAATGTCCATGGACCTTTGAAAAGTGGCTCCTGTGTTAATCAGCCCAAAAGGCATCCTAGCGTACATGAATGTACCCCAAGGTGTGGTGAAAGCAGTCTTCTTCTGGTCCTCTGGGAGTACAGCCACCTGGTTATAACCCGAAAAACCATCCATCATAGAAATTCTAGAGGCCCCCACCACTTTCTGCAGAATGTGGTCCATTTTTGGTAACGGGTAATTGTCTTTCAGGGAGGCTCTATTCAAATTTCTAAAATCCACGCAGAACCTTATTTCTCCATTTTTCTTTCGGACAGGGACTAGATTTTCCACCCATTCAGAGTGATTTAATGGCACAATTATTTTAGCCTTTAGCAGCTTCTTGATTTCTTTCTCAATGGAGGGGAGTAGCAGGGGATTTATTTCTCTGAGCTTTTGCTTGTGAGGCTTTGCATCTGCCTTCAGGGGAATTTCGTGCTGCAAAATGCTAGTATCAAATGTTTTCAGGTCCTAATAGGACCATGAAAATACATCCTTGTACGACTAAAATAGTTTCAAGTACCTCTCCTTATATTCATCCAGGATTCTTCTGGACAATCTTACAATTTTGGGCTCAGCGTCAGTACCCAGATTCAGGTCTTCTAGCTGGTTTTCCTTTGTCGTTTCGCTGGGCTACCTGGGGACATCATTTTTGTCAAATAGTCTTTCTAGAGGCACCAACCCTCTAGGGATGACATTTCCCTTCAGTTGTAACACTTTAATTCCTGCCATTTTTTCTTCCCACCTGTTTCCTGATTGGTTCTCAACATCGTCTTCCTCATAACAATCAATTTCTGAATTAGAGAACTCCCCAACTGTCTCTAGGAACCTTTTCACTTTCTCATCATCCTCAAACACTTTCCAATGTTTGACATTGTCTGGGATTGAAGGTCGATATCTTACCTCTATCTCATACCTCAAGAGGGGATTTTGGGGTGGATGGAAAGTACTGGCAGCTACAACAAGTGAATCTACAATCCTATTCTGCTCTCGGGGCATGAAATGAATATTAAAAGCTAAGAAAAAGTTTTCCACCATGTCCCATACTTCATTCCTGTAAGCTCTGAGACGAGGATGCTTAGCTTGACACTGATTCTTGATTTTTCAGACCACCAATTCCGAATCGCCCAAGACCTTCAGACTTTGGATATTCATATTCCTGGCTGTTTGCAACCCTAGCAAAAGTGCTTCGTACTCAGCCACATTGTTAGTGGCCTCATACTCTAATTTGAAGGACAGCGGGACCCATTTTCCTGTAGGAGAAATCAGTAACACTCCTGCCCCGTTGCCTTCCTTAGAATTTGCTCCATCAAAATGTAGAGTCCATAACCCGGTTTCAAGGCTCTCTAAGGATTTTTGGGTCCTTATTTGACAAAAGGAAGGTTTGTGAGCATAACCGTGATCTTCTGCTAACATCAGGCATGAAAAGTCTCCTTCCTTACTGTAAACAGGGGAGTTTTTTGAACTGTCAACCTTGGTAACCGTTTTGACGAATCTGGTCTCTCTGTATAGTCTCCTCTCTTGGCCACCAAAAATTGGGATAGTGGCATATGTTAGATCCAATTTGATTGACCCACAAATTTTTGATCCCCAGGACCTTGATAAGAGCATACCAAAGCGGGTTGGGATATCGGCCACCACAATATCCATTACTACACTTTTGGCTGGGATTTGGGCCAGATTGACCACTAGATCCTTGATCATGCCCAGGAATTTAACTCTTTTGGAGTCAAATGAGTACAGATCCTTATATGGATGGGTGATTTGGAGTCCTAATTGTTCCATGAAAGATAGAGGCATAATATTGTGGGAGGCCCCAGAGTCTAGCATACAATTGTGGAGCAATATATCGTGGATCACCAGAGACACATAGAAGGGAGGTGTGGAAGGGTCTAATTCCTCAACGTGTGGACCAAACACCACCATAGGCCTTTCTTCTTGTAGGTTGAGACTATCTGGAATGTGTATTACCTCTAGAGGAAGTATGAAGGATGTGACTTGGGACTGATATGATGGCTGTTTCAATAGCTCAGTCAAAGGGACTGGGATTTTAACTTTTTCAAGCTCTTTTTGTAGACTGAAGACAGATGCAAACTTATCTATTGACACTTCTTTTTCTTTTGACTCTTTGCTTTGGAGGGGAGGCTTGATTTATTTTACAATGGGCTTGCCATTAGGGGATGCAGTTACTTGAGAAGCAGAAGGCCTTTGAGTATCAGATTGTAAAGGTTGGTCCAGAGGTCTCTTACCTTCATCAGGGGTTGTATGGGCCATCTCCTCCTGAACAGGTGTTGTTTTTTGGGGTGTGTCCTCCTCTTCATATTGAGTGCAGGTTCTCTTTCTAGAGGACCTGAGATCATATTTCTTGTTGAACTGAGCCTGCATGAAGTTGACAAACTGCTTGCAGTAGTCGTTAATCTCCGGATCCTCGGTACTTTCATCAGATTTTTCTTGTGCTGACACTTCCCCTGCTTCTACGGCATGTAAGGGGCATTCTATTTCGTCACTACTCGCATAAGCTAGATAGGCCTCCTCTCCTTCATAAGTGACATCCTCGATAGGACAATCAAGTTGACCTTCTAAGTACAGAGGATGAGGTACTTGGTCAGGCTGCTCCTTTCATTCCGTTTGCAGGATTTGCAAGGGAGGTTTTCGATTTTGAGGATTGTACCCTCTGTTTTGAGAATTTTGGAAATTCTTCGAAGGTGATTTCCTGGTCTCCATCTCAAGCTTAGTCAACTTACTCGAGAGATTCTTGATCATCTTGTTCATTTCCTCTAGCTTGTCACTGGCTGAATCTCTGTCTTGGCTTGAAGTGGATACTTCCTCCTTTCCCCTTCTTCTAATATCCTGTTCATGTTTCCCTTTGGATTTTCCAGTAGAGGCAAAATTTTCTTCTATCTCCAACGCGTCGGTCTGTGCATCGTCTAGAGTGGCAGGCTTCCTTTCTCTCAAGGAGAAGCCAAAATCAGAATCAAACGCTGCCACAAAAATGACCTTGGCAGCGGTCTGTTGAGGCTTCATGTCGGCAGGGAGACTCAGGTACAACTTGTTAAATATTCTAATAAACTCTGACACCCCTTCATTGTGTTTCTTTTTCAGAGTGTTGAGTTGAGTAATAATATTACCATGATCTTTCTTTTCCCCCCATTTTTTGATGAAAGTATCCTCCATTCCCTCCCATGTATTGATAGAACGAGCTCCAAGTGTCTTGAACCACTTTCTAGCTTCCCCATCTAAGGACTGCAAAAAAAGCCTTAGGACGATGTCAAGATGTTCCACATTAAAATTCTCTGCAAAAGAGAAAAAGACTTCGATATGTTTCTGGGCTTCAATCTCATTCTCACCACTGAATCTAGGCAGGATCTTTAAATAATCTTGCGGCATGTCATTTAATACTGCAGGGAGCTCCAGAGGAGCATATCTATTTTGCAGGAATCCAGGGACGTTAGCCATTGGAGGAGGAGGTGGAGGTAACGAGAGAGCTTGGTGAGTAAGTGGAGGGTTAGGTGGAAACGCAGTGTGAATGATGATAGGATTATAATGAACGGCGACTTGGGATGATGGAGACAAGGGTGGAGTGGTAACAGCAGATACTTCCGTGACCTCTTTAACTTCCTCGACCTCTGGAGTAGGACGAAATATGTAACGGGTGGTGTCTACTGACTCAGCCTTGTCCTTGACTCAGATGTTTCCCGCGGGTAAATAGTCTGAATAATAGCCGGTTTCACCTAGAGCAGAGTTAGAATCTTGCCACTGAGCAACCTGAGAAGAGGAAGAAGGAAGATCTTCTAGAGAGAGTGGTGGAATCTCAGTATGAAAAAAGGGTCTCCCCCTCCAGCTTCTGCTATGTAAAATTCTTTCTGGGTCAGACACAGAAGGCGTCTTAGGCTGAGAAGTATCTGACCTAAGGTGTGGCTTCCGCGGAGCCAGGACTGCAAAAAGATTTAGTAGGGAAAATGAATGTGGAGTCGCCAAGGTGAGGGATATACAACTCTCATCTCTTCATGCTCACCTAATTGAAGAGTGAAATAGGGTTTTGTCGAGGCCCAGGGATTTCAATTTTTCATCAACTTCGTCCCCGGCAACGGCGCCAAAAAGATGTTGTAGCTCCTAGAGACAGCCTTGAGTTGCCAAAGACCAGTGCCTAGGACATCTTAACCAGTAAAGAGTATAATGTATATTTCAGATTCATTATCAGCTTAGGACTCTTTACTCATTCAACTTGTGCAAAGTGTTATCCTATGAATGGGACCAAACTACTTTGAGATTCAGCAAGATATAAAGATACTGCAGAGGCAAGAAGGGAATCTTCAATACATGTATACTTCAGACAACTTAGAGACAACTTTCATCAAGGAGGGCCAGTTCCTCAATGGTGTATAGGTATTTTTACTGAAAGGTGTTTGCTGCGCAGAAAGTGAGAGGAGAATACTAATTACCGATGGAATGATACTCGGAAAACATATTTCAACATCATATGGGCTTAAAAGCTAAGAATCCATACATGCTAATCAATTCTGGAAGGACAACATCCCATGATATTTAATACAGAGGAAGTACGAATGAAGTGTTAGGCAGAACGACATATTACACATGGGCCATATTTAAAGCGACATAGACTAGTCAAGTATGAGTACCAAACAATGATAAATTCATACCCAAACTGGCGAGTCACTCGCATTCCAAAGCATAATATAAAGAAATTGGAGACAGTGAAGTAAACAATGAGACAATATTACGAAGAAAGAATCACACAGACCATATAACATCAAGACTATAATCCTCACGTATGAGTAGAACTTCTCTTCGCTGAGACCCCACGGGCTCTGTGTATTTGTATTGATAATTCCACAACGAGCATACAAAATTCTTTACACTCCGAGTTTCTTCAGAAAATTTGGAACCCTTTTTTTCTCATTCGATCTTCCTTATATAGACCTCTTCCTATCTCAGCGAGAAGAATTTTTTTTTTTTGGAAAAAAATATCTTCTTCGCATAACCAAAATCTGTTAGAATTCCTTGTCAAAAAAACAAAATTTATGATGAGGAATAAGTCTTCTCATCATGGACAGTCAGGCATTTGGCCGTTTTTAAAACAGGAAATTAAACAATAGTCTGGTAAAAGTAAAATGCTGGAGTGGAGCAAGCAGCCCACTCGAAACTTAAAAGTAACTAATTCAGTAAAAAGTAAATGGGCCGCTGAGGCCGAATCATGAGTTGACAAGATTTCATAGGTGTGGAAGGGTCGAGGCCATTGCTGATGCTGGTGGTGGGATGTTCGCTGATGAGCTGGCGATCTGGGGGGCGAACTGAGCGCATCTTTGCCGGCTGTCAGCTGAAATAGTTGCACTAAGTAAAGATCTCCTTAGGGACACGGCGTAGAAGCGAAATTACATAACACTCTGTCCTTTCCTGAAAGGGAATTCTGCCGAAATAAAGCCTTGAGGGCATGGCTCTCTTGTGCATTGTACTCTCTGTTTTCTAATTTTGAATTAGAATTTAGAATCTTTCATGCCAGACACTAAATTCATTGGTCTTCGACTGATACTCTTTTCTTCGTCATTAATGTTTTCATCTGTAAAAATCTGCTCCTTGAATGATTCTGAAGGGTTTGGTGGATTTTGAACCCTATTTCTTCCATGGATGTTATGTCGTGACAGCTCCCGGGACTTTTCTTCATAATTGTAGCTTCTGTAGAGTAGCCCTTCGATGTGCTCTGCTACTGCAGTCCAGGCTGTATATTATGACAATTTTCCATCGCTAAAACCCTGCAAAATCCGCAAACTTGTTAAGAAAACCGTGCACGGGGAGGTGGAAGTGGTGGGGGATAATGAGGAATGATAGCATTGCATGGTGGACCGGTGGAAAAATTAAGGCAGTGGTAGAAAATATAGCATAACAGTGTGGGATGGCCATGAATAAAGCTAGCGGAATGCTAGATAAGCGTGAAAATACGAAAGAAATGAAGGAATGAACCAAATATGGGTCTGAGGCGGTGAAGAGCACGCGGAGAACAAATTGAGGACAGATGGCGCGATACTAAGACAATGGTAAAGGGATGACGTGGAATGCTGACGGCGGGACCGGGGTACGCATCGCAATCGCAAATCGGGAGATGGAGTGGGGCGGAGTGATAAACAGGGGATTTGCGATGCGACGAGCAATCCTTTGTAAGAGCAATATATAACAAATTTCCTATTTGCAAAGGGAAAAACCTTTAAATGTATGAACCGGCGCGAGAAATAAGAGGTGGGGCCCGGAGGTCTATCGCAATCGCAATATCGCAGATCGGGAAGGTCAGCGGGGTGTTACATAAAATATTGCGACTGAGATTTGGCGGGGAGTGCAGTGACCGTTGGATCTGGCGGAGGGATTGACGGCTGTGATCAGAAGGTTTGCGCGATCGGTGGATCGCATTGCAAATATCTGCGATGGGTGATCTGAGCGTTCCATAGAACATGCGATTTGCGATGGATGCGATTTGCGATGGATCGCAAATCGCAAAGGCGGAAAGTGCGATGTCGGAAAGTGGCATGAATGCGATTTGCGATGTATGCGATTTGTGAGGGAAAGTGGCACCAAACAGAAACCTTGCGCCTTTTAAAATTACTATTCTCCTTTTGCTTTATACTTCAGCATTTTCGTATTAACTCCGCCTTTGGCTTTTATGTATGTGACTTCCTTTACCTTGTTTCGCTTCGACCATCTCTTCAAATATTTCACTCTTTGATATAATGTTCCACCCATAGCCTATCAACATTTAATAAATTCAATGAATTATGAGTCAAGATTGATCAATAGGACCATCATTATCGTATTATGCATGTGGAATAATTCAATATTTTTTCATTACTATAAATATCTCTTATCACAAAAATTAGGGTCATATAGATTTTAAATCATAAATAATAATTAATTAAGGTGTAAAATAATTTCCTATTTATTTATATTTTGTGTAAATTTATATACTCATAGTATAAACCTATTTAATATGTTTCACAATTACACTATTGTTATTAGATAAAATTTATTAGGACCATCGTTATCGTATTATGCATGTGAATAATTCAATATTTTTCATTATTATAAATATCTCTTATCACAACAATTAGGGTCATATAGTTTTTAGCTAGTGAATAATAATTAAATTAAAAATATTAATATTAATACAAGATAGTGATATTAATATAAGATAGGATGGATATTGTTGAAAAAATTAAAGTGATACAATTGTTTATTTTGGAATAAGACTTTTACAATTTTAATTTAATTATTGATCATTATTAAGTGGATGGTAGAGACTTAATATCCATGGAATATTATAAAATATTCATAGTAGTATAGTCAATTCAAAAGTTGATATTTATCTCCCCAGATTCGGGTGTTCATGGGAGGATTGGTGCAACTCCTAGATCCATCGGTGACAGCTACCTCTTGCTCACTCTGGAAATAGAAATACAAGGACGATGGCCTCCAAGAATCTTCTTCTCCTTGTCATTTTCTCCAAGGTTCCCTCCATCTCCCCTGGCTCTGACTCTGTAGTGTTTCCCTTCTTCCATCTAATGATGAATCGTGACAGAGGAAGGGTACAATGCCCTAGAATAGGCAAGGGCTTTGGACATATCCACACAAGCTTTGATGAAGCCTTTGTTGCATCCCATAGTTAGACTATTGCATTCTCGATTCAATGAGAAGAGAGGTCCTCGCACTCGAGGAGGAAAATACTTGCAGAGGTCGTCCGACTCTTTGGGCTCCTCTAGAACCTCCTTTCTCACTACCCCAAGGAGAGAGCTCGAGAGAAGTTGAAATCCTCTAGGGGCCCGTATTATTGAACTCTCTTCCTTCCAAAGCCACTCCTTCTCCTCTCTCAATTTTTCGGCCGTATATCTCATAATCGAATTTACTCACAATGTCTCGTCCCCTTCCCTCCCTCGTTCCCTCTCCTCGTGCTTTCGATGCAGAGCATCTGACTCGAGAAAATTTATTGTATTTAGTAGAATATAGGGCTCTTATGTTTTAAGTGAAGTTGATTCCCAAAAAAGAGTTAAATTTATGTAATTTTAATGTTTTAAAGAGAGTTGGAACCAATTAGATAATGTGAGGATATTTGTTAACATTCTCGAATGTTGAAGAACATGAGAGAATTAGGATAATTCATAACTCATAGGGATTGAGAGATTTGAGAAATTATTGTAAATCCTAGAATTGGTTTCATGAATTTATGGATTAGAGAGGATCCTTAGGGATAAAACGAGATTTTAGGACTTAGAGGATTCTTAGGATTTTGTTGAGAAATTTGTGCATCTAAACCAAAATTGGTTGTAGAATCCATTTGTATAAATTGTAAACCTCGAAGGCATAAAAAGAGAGAGAGATATAGATCGAGAGGAAGAATGGGATAGATATAATCGAGAGATAGATAGAGACAGAGAGCTGCATAATTGAGGTAATCAAACTGAAAGGGTCAAGGCTCTGTAAATTTTATGAATAATAGATTTTGTCTTGGTGTGCAATCATGGTTCTGGTATTGAAGTTTGGTCTGAAATCCTTTGAATTTCGAATCTATATACCTGGTGGTGCTTTTTCTCGTTTTGAGTTAAATTTGGGCATATTCTCTGTTATGTATTATTTAGAACCATTAGCTAAAATGATTTTATGAGGTTTCGATTCAACCTAAAGAAATTATGTAGTTAACCGTCATGGCAAATCCATGTTTTAATTTTTTTTGGAATCTGAGTTTGTTGAAATTGAAAGAGTCGAAGGTGTAGTAGAATCGTGGTGGAATCATATGAATTGGAATCACACCGAGAGGAAAATTCTCTATTTATGTGTTTCTAATTAGAACAATTAATGGTTGAGGGCTTCAAGTAAATCCGAAAGGCATTAGTGCTTGATCTCTTTCATAAAGGCGAGCTAATTTGTGTTGGTTCCGGGACTATCCATTTTGGTAATAATTTGTGTTTTCTCTAGGCTATGTACTTTGGGAACCATATTCTCGTTAGGACAAAGGAATCGATTGATGTAGTGGAATGTAATCGAGTGTAGATTTCTGACGAAATTATGCGCTTTAGAAACTGCACTCTTGTGGAAATCTGAATCAGAAGTAGGTGTGGAAACGTGAGTTGGTTTCTCAATCCAGAAAGTAGTTTTTGCAAGGCATTGAAGTGAAAGCGGGTAAATTTTGAAGACGTGCGATGAAACTTGGAGGCGACACAGCACATTAAAACCACCCATTTCGCATGTTATGAGAACTTTAAATTTCATGCATGTTGAGTTGCGATATCCGTCGGATTAAATGGACATGGATAGATCGCTGAAAAAGGTGAATCGAGCATAGACTATGGTTTTATGTAGCATAGGCTGCGTCATGTGGTATTAGAGCCAAATAAACCCTTTTGAAGTTAAAATTGAATTGTACAAGAATGCAATTGAAATTGCAGAAAGGGTGATCCTAATAAAGCAGAAATGGATTCTGCTTGAAGATGAGCGAGGTATGAATAGATTGAGATTTACCTCAATATAGTGAGTTATTGTAGCCGACAAAGTTTGGTAAAGAACAAGCATGATCACGGATGGTAGACTATGATAACAAAGGAATATTTTTTTCTACTAGAAGTAAAATTTTTTGACAAGTTTTTATACCGTAGATTGTATGAGAAAGAGATGAACTGTGTTATGATTGGATATTGCTGAAGAGATAGATGCTTGGGAAAGAAAATAATGCTCTGTCTAAATTCTAATTTGTCGAGGTTCAAATTCAAAAGTATTAATCAAAGATAAGAACACATTTTTCGAGTGAGATCCAAATTGATGTGGATTGATGTCTTGTTCGTGATTAATTGTTTTGTGAAGCAAGCAGCATGTTGGAATATTGCATAAAGGAAGCATAGAGATCGTAGATAGAACCGTAATTTACGTGAATGGTAAAACTAGAAAATAAGGATATTCTAAAGACAAGTAGATCTTGGGAAGATGGTATACATAAGTTTTGAATAATTAATGATATTTACATATTGAAACAAATCAAGAGAGTGAAAAAAGTTGCATGTTTATAGATACAAACACTCGAGACATAAATTGATTACAAAGGTATGAAAGTTTGCAGATAGCTTGAGTGAATGGAAAAGTTGGCATAAGACTACAATAGTAAACCGTAGGAAGAACTCTTAGAAGTTCTTAGATATTTTAGCATAACCTTATTCTAGCTAAGACTTGGAATAGGTAGGGACAAAGGAGTCCTTAAGAGAAGTGGGGGTAGCAACCAGCAAGAGAGCAAGAATGCTCAAAGGCAAGTTCTAAGGAAAAGAGGACTTGGAAACTAGAAAGAGGATAAGTTTGGTGAGAAGATCAACTCAGAAGGAAATTGATTGGTTACAGGTGTAGAAGCTCACACAGAAGTAAAGATGGCTATGGGAATTCATAGAGAAGGTTCAAAAGAAGGCTACAAGGTGAAGGAAAAGGGATGCTAAAACAATCTGCAAGAACCAGATGAGTCAAGAGGAGCTTGGCAAGGAGTTGGTTGAGATAATAAAAGAACTCGATGAGTTAATAATGCTGCTAGAGGAAAACCAACGACAAGGTTGGGTTTTAAGGAAAAAGACAGTGAAGTGTTCTAAATTAAAGAGAAAGCTACAAAATAGACAAGTGAAGCTGGCAGAAAAAACTCGAGAAGCGAGTAGACGAAATAGAAGTTTCGCATGTGTGGACCCGAATACGGTAAAATTTCGGGTGAAGAAGACAATGAGAAATATTCCATGGACTATTGGAATAGTCCAGAAAAATTCAGAGATATGGGGCCTTGTGTTTTTAAAAACTCATATTTTGTGTGTGTTTGCCGGATGTGCGTAAGATGTGGAGCACTCAATCGAAACCGTCACAAAAATGAATAAATCTCAAAGCGAAGTATCTTGGAGAATGCCTTTTGAGAGGAGGAAGGTATTGATTTATTACAGGAGAAGAAATTCTTAGATGAATTTATGTTTGGTGTAAGACAACCAATTAAAGTTGTTATGGAGCGTAAGCATAATGAAAATGCTATAGTGAGATTCCAAGGAGGTAAACAAATGAATTTTTTTAATGAAATTGATGAAATAATTTTGCAATGTGATGATACGAAAACTTGATAACTCAAGAGGATTTCCAAAAGAAGAGTGAAATTGAGAATGAAGGTTGTGATGAAATGTTGGAAAGATTTCAAATGGAAATAGAATTCTTGGAAAAATTTCTCAAAGAACTTGAAGGAGAAATGAAGCTTGAAGAACATGATAAAGAAGAGATTGCAATTACAGTTCCTGAGGATGAAAAAAATGTCTCTAATAGTCATGGAGACAGAAGAATATTATAATTTACAGACCAATATTTTCTTTGCAGATTCGTTGAATGACATGAATGAGTATGATTCTCGTGATTGAAGAGATTGATTGCGAAATTTTTTGGAGATGAGGTGGAAATTTGAAGTATCAAGAGGGTAAGGACGTAAGGGTGGTGTTGAGTCTCACCGCATCTTTCCTATACACCTTTCTAGACTTTTTTCCATTTACTCCGGACCTCCCAAGCTATCAATATCGTTGCATATTAATCATAAAAGAGCATTTAAAATGGTTTTTAACTATGTTTTTGTGTCTCATTGCTTGAATTAGATTTTTGCTCATTTAATTTGCTAGATCTTGTCACTGCTTCGTTGACCGCAATTTTCTCATGGGCACTATTTTGTTAAATTATATATTAAAGGTGTCTCACAAACCAAGTCACATGGGCAAGTTTGAAAATGATATGGACATGGATTGAGTCCTATCAGTTCGACCGAATTCACCCAAGAAGGTCAAGGGTCAAAGGTATTTAAGTGGTGGTCAACCGTAGAGTCCCATTGTGACATAACTCCGTTTTTCATCACGTGAAGACTTGTGTGGCCATTTCTAAACATGGGAGACATATCAACACCCGTAAACGGCTCCATAAGCCGAATCTATCAGCCACTTTCCATAGATTTAATCTTCACTTTACTGTACCATGATGCTAGATTTTTTGGACGTGGTTGTTCACTGTGTCTCTATCGCCGCAAACTTTAGGGAATTAGTTATATCATCCCTCCTCGTTATAAATAATGCGTTCTCATTTGCACAATAGTTAGTTCTTGTAATGTAATTTCGCCGTAAAGAAAGCCACCGTGCCGTAACACTTTTTTCCATTGTTATGACTACATTTTTGAATATATGAGAAGACTGCTCACGTCGTCGTAATTCGTGGTTGATAGTCGTTGTCCGAGGTTTGTGCGAGGGCCCCCGCACACGCCGAGGTTTTGTGTATCATCGTATAGTTTCAGTGCTTCATTTCTTTACGTTCATTGTGCCATATTCATTCACATGTATATATATTACATCTTTCATGGTATTTACGTTTCATCTTTGTCCATAATCTTTCATGCTTTACATTTTACTTCTCCTGTCCATAATCTTTTATGCTTTATATTGTTGTTAATCGATCGTGTGTTTTTTTTCCCGTATTACAATAGGCAGCTCCGGCATTTGCACATCATTTTATAATGACTAATGACATGGAATCAATCTTGTCCTTCTGCTGATTTCTTTTTCTTAGTTTTTAATTCTAGCACTATTTTATTCATTTCGATTTTGGAACATTTGCTTTTACTAGTTAGATTAGATATTAAGTCTGCTCATGTCATTATTAGTTACCTCCGAAAGCCATAGCGAGACTAATGGTGAGGGATTGAAGTATGAGTGTGTAGTTTGATAGTAGTTTATTTTTTCTCGAAGTTAGATATTAAATTTCTCTATGTCATTATCAAGATACTCCTAAAGCCATAGCGAGACTAATGATGAGGGATTGAAGTATGAGTGTAGTTTGATATTAGTTTATTTTTCTATGTTAGATATTAAATTGCTCATGTCATTATCAGTCATCTCTCCGAAAGCCATAGCAAGACTAATGGCGAGGGGATTGAAGTATGAGTGTGTAATTTGATATTAGTTTATTTTTTCTCGCAAATTAGATATCGTATTGCTCAAGTTGTTTATGATTACCTCCGAAAGCCATAGCGAGACTAATGGTGAGGGGTCGAATATGAGTTGATGTAATTTGATTTTAGTTTTACTTTACTTCTGCAATCTTTTCTTTGAGTACGCTTTCTTTTCTCGTTAAGACAACGAAAGAAGGGTAATGGTTTTCATGATCAATAGTTCACCGTTTGTTTAACTAGAATAGTGGCACATTTTCATTTCCTTTTAGGAACTAATTTTTGTCATTGTATGTTTCAAAATCCTTTTGAAGTTTGAAGTTTGGGAAATCGTATATAAAGGACATCATTGCCTTGAACAATCATAACCATACTTGTCTTTAGAATTTCCATCTCACATTAGGAAACCAACCAAGATAAAAAACAAAAAACCAAAAACGACAAAAAGTAAGAGATAGGTTATCTTGCACATATAGTGCGCTCACACTACTGTCACTATCTAATCCCGTATTGAAAAATTAATGTAGCAATTTAGGACACACTAAATTGACCAAACATTTTAGCGCCATCGCGTGGAAGTGTAACTAGGTAGCTAATTTATTAAAAAAAATATATATAAAAGAAGGGAAAAAAACTCTGATAACTTCTTGAAGTATGCTCTCCGCTTGCACCTAGTGTGATATGGGAGTGATTAGAAAAGAGAGTTATTGGTTCGTAATTTCTTAAGTATGCTCTCTTCTTGCACCTAGTGTGACCCCGGAAAGATCGTAAAAGAGAATTATTAGCCCAACCTAATATATATATATATATATGTGTATGTATATAATAAAAATGACATGCATAGAGAAAGAGATTCTAGGGGGAAGGTTTATAGCTAGAGCTAAGAGTTCGATTTTCACAACTCCCATCTTCTTCAAGGCATAGAGACAAGATTCACCACCATCTACCCCTAGCCTTAAGATTCTTGGAATTCAAGGAGCGAAATAAATTAGAGGATTCTCCTATACCACCTACTAAATCTCATTTAGAAAAGGACCCTTTTCTTTACTTCTCACAAGAGAGTATATTGTAATCAAAGAAGTAGAATCACCCGAAGAAGAAAAGGAAGAGACTCCCTCTCATCCTCCCTTGATAGAAGAACTAGAGGACTCTGAGGACTCTGAAGAAACTATCATGGCGAGAGAAATAATAGATGGATTCGAGGTAGAGGTAGAGGTAGAGGAGGAGGAAACAATGGAGACAACAATGGTGGAGGTGAAGGTAATAATGGAAGAAATAGGGAAGGAGGCAACTTGTTTGGATTCCCTATAGTTGATGAGGAAACTCATACAACAATGAAAAAAAATCTCTACCATCCGTCCTCCTAACTTTTATGGATTTCAAAGTGAGGATCCCGAAACATTTTCGTTTGAGTTTGAAGTCATGGCATGAACCTATGACTATATGGAAGACTCTAAAAAACTCAAATCGCTTTCTTCAACATTGAAGGGGAGTCGCTTTGAAATGGTTCATGGGATTAGCCACTCAATCTATTAGGACACTGGAATGATATGAAACAAACATTTTTGGATAGTACTTGGGACTATTGTATGTGCACCAATCACAAGGATGAGGTATTCAAAATGGTGCAAAAAGAAGATGAAAATTTGGAAGATTTACTTGAAAGATTTCAATACAACTTAAAAAAGAGCAAAGATGAGCAACTTAGATGAAGAAACTTTGAAAGCTCCTTATATTAAAATCCATTAGAGATGAATGGATAGATATTTTAAACATGATGGGGAAAGGAGACATTTCTCAACTTCCACTTTGTGACATAACAAAATTATGTGTCCATCTCTCAAGGGGAAAATATAAAACGGGAAAACGGCCTAGAGATCCTTCTCTTATCGTGGAAAACAAATCACAGAATCGGATCGACGAAGTAGGGACGTAGATCGGCAATATGCTCGATGAGTTTAAAATCGATATCTTAGGGAGCCTGTAGTGAACAACTAGACACCCTTAAAGTTCAAAACAAGCAGAAGCGTAGAAACCGATGCTCTAGCCATATTTTGTCCGAAATGTAGGGAAGAAACATGCTTTTAAGGGAATTTCCTTGGATGCAAAAAGTTGTAGAAACATGCATGATTTGCTCGCGAGAATCATGAGACCAAGGATTGTCCTTCAATCCCTCGGACTTAAAGTTGTCTTTCAAGAAGACCCAAATTCGCAGAATCTCTCTCTTTGTTTGCAAGAAGACCTTTAGCGAGGACAACAAACTCAAGGGTTTAGCAACCCTATGAATCTTCAAACCCCACTCAAATTGGAATCCTTGTAGCAACAACCTTGGCCCCAACCTCAAAATTCATATCGACTATGGGTACAAGGTATGCAAAATCCTTATGGGATATTTACTCAATTTTATCAATATCCTCCATCTTTTCAAAATCAACAAGCTCCACAACTTCCAAACCCAAATCCACAACTTTCATTTCCATTTTTACAACAACAACCTTCTACGATATAATCCAAATTCTTTCAACTCATGCTTCCATACCAACAAAAAGACAAATCAACTTCCAGCTCAACTCATTGCCAAATCCTAACAATAAAAATCCTCGAATACTTACATGATGAAGGACAACAATTTCCCTACCTATATGATTGTTCCTCTCAATGATGTACAACTCGTATCCGGTAGAGTTTTTAGAAAAAACCTTTCTATAGATGTCCAAGAGCAAGATACCTTTGAGGAGGACTCTCTTAAAGCCAATAAGGATTCATAGAGGAGACATCTCTTCAAAACTCCGAACATTCAAAAAGAGAAAGAAAATTTAACACCCACTAACCCTATAGTTGAGCAACCCGCATCCTTCATCCACACCTCCTTTCCCTGAAAGATGACAAATTGATAAAGGGGTGGAAAAACAAATCTTGTTGCCTAACTATGATTTTCTAGATGAATTAAAGAATGTTTGTATCAAGATTCCCTTGCCACAAGCCATTCGAGATTCCTATTATAGCAAAGCAATAAAGGAGTTAGGTCTCAAAAGACCAGAAGGAAACTAAAAGATACAAGAAGAATCCACCTGGTAGGAAAAATTGCAGATATCATGATGGGAAAAATTACCATGCAGAAGTATGTAGATCTAGGAAGTCCAATTTTCAAGACACATATAAATGGGATGGAAATTCCAAATACATTGATTGACTTAGGGGCTGCTATCAACATTATGAGTAGACAGACTATGGACCAACTAAAACTTCCTAACCTTCTTTTTACACCTATTTTACTGCAACTTGCAGATCGATCAATTATTAAACCAGATGGTGTATTAGAAGATATTTCAGTCTCCTTAGATTCTTGGGAATATCCAGTATATTTTATGATTTTGATTCCCAAGAGTAATCTAGGAGGGCACCCACTTATCTTAGGTAGACTCAGAAGCAGCCACATATGATTCTACATCCTTCCCAGTTGAACTGGAGACATGTACATTTCTAATGGTAATTCGACAAAGAAATTCAATTTGTATCCTCCCGCAAGAGCAATTACAGAAATAGGAGACAATGAATGGGTCGATGATGAGAACACTATACAACCCGTCTTTACCATTTCTGAGATTAGTGAGGATAGTCACCAACACATTGTGAAAATTTTGAGACACTTTCGAATATGACTCACTAAATTTCACTGAATCGACAGATAGGATATCATCAAGACAAATGTCTCTTTACTCTATGGAAGAGCTTGGTTGAGATTTTCCAGAAAAACATATTACAAATATTTGGAAAAGCCTTCAAGCAACAAGAAGAACTAACAAAAATCTTGCAAAAACATTCTACTGCATTTGCATGGGAGTATACTGACATGAAAGGTATTGATCCTAAGACTTGCATCCATCATATCTATATTGAGGAAAACAGTAGACCAATCAGACAACCTCAAAGAAGGATGAATCCAAATCTTAGGAGATAGTGAAAGAAGAGCTCCAAAAACTACTCAATGTAAACTTCATTTATCCAATTTCAGATAGCCGATGGGTTTCTCCTTTGGTTATAGTACCTAAAAAGAATGGTAAATGGAGGGTATGCATTGATTACAGGGAATTGAATAAAGAAACTTTGAAGGATCACTTTCCTTTGCCTTTTATTGATCAGGTATTAGATACATTAGCAGGTAAAAAGTACTTTTCATTTTTGGATGGTTTTAGTGGCTATAATCAAATTCAGGTAGCACCTTAAGATCAAGATAAGACCACATTTACTTGTCCATGGGGAACTTTTGCCTACCGAGTGCTTCCTTTTGGGTTATGTAATGCACCAGCAACATTCCAAAGAGCAGTACTAGGAATTTTTTCCGATCTAATCCATGATTGTGTAGAGGTTTATATGGATGATTTTACAGTTTATGGTAATTCATTTGAAGAGGCATTAGAAAATTTGGAAAAAGTTCTTATAAGATGTAAAGAAACAAACCTTTCATTAAGCCATGAAAATGCTTTATGATGTTTACTGAAGGGATTGTTTTAGGACATCATATTTCAGGAGATGGGATTAAGGTTGATAGATCAAAAGTTGAAGTCATCTCCAAGTTGCCTATTCCAAATTTTCAAAGAGATGTTAGAAGTTTTCTAGGATTTACTGGTTACTATAGAAGATTTATAGAAAACTTCACTAAAATAGCATCTCCACTCTTCAAATTGCTTACAAAATATTGTGAATTCAAATGGGATCCTGATTGTCAATCAGCCTTTGAAACTTTGAAAACAAGAATATCTGAAGCACCTATCTTGAGAGGACCAAATTGGAAACTCCCTTTCCATATTTTTACAGATGCTTCAGATACAGCTCTAGGAGCTGTGTTGGGTCAAAAAGATTTAGTCCCTTATGCCATTTACTATACCAGTAAAAATTTGACTCCCACTGAGTTGAACTATACTGTAACTAAAAAAGAGTTTTTAGTTGTTGTTCATGCAATCAATAAGTTTAGACATTATATAATAGGCTATGAAACTTTTATTCATACTGATCATTCTGCGATTAGATATCTAATGAACAAACCTGTTACTAATGGCAGAGTGACAAGATGGCTCCTACTTTTGCAGGAATTCAATATTACTGTGTTGGATAGACTAGGGAAACAAAATACAGTAGCCGATTTCTTGTCTAGAATTCAGAATTTTAAAGAAGATTCTCCTATAGAGGATAAGTTTCCTGATGAATACTTGTTTGCAGTAACTACTAAAACTCCTTGGTATGCAGATATTGCTAACTATTTGGTTACAGGGAAACTGCCTCCACATTTATTTCCAAGTGAAAAAAGAAAAATTATTCAGGAGAGTTCAAAATATTCATGGATTTCTAATGAATTGTTTAAAACAGGGCCAGATCTTGTGATCAGAAGATGTGTCAGGGAAGATGAAATGCCTGATATTCTTAAGGCATGTCATGATGAACCATGTGGCGGACACTTTGCAGACAAAAGGACGGCTTATAAAATCCTCTCTTTAGGATATTATTGGCCTTCTCTCTTCAAAGATGCAAAATAATATGTCAAAAGGTGTGATAGCTGCCAAAGAGTAGGGAAACCTACCCTTTCAAATGAAATGCCATTGCAACCACAGGTACTCATTGAACCCTTTGAAAAATGGGCTTTAGATTTCATTGGACCTATTAATCCACCATCTAAGCAAAAGAAGTATATATTGGTTTGTACCGATTATGTTACTAAATGGGTAGAAGCTAAAGCATTAGTATCTGCTACTGAAAATTCAGTTGTTCATTTTCTTTATGAGGATATTTTTACTCGCTTTGGTGTTCCAAGAGAAATTGTAACAGATCAGGGGAGCCAATTCACATCAAATTTGGTGGAGAAGTCGATGGAAGAATACAAAATCAAGCACAGAAAATCTACTCCTTACCATCCACAAGCAAATGGTCAAGTGGAGTCCACAAACAAAGTTCTTGAAAGTATCATCACCAAAACTGTTCATCTACATAGAAGAGATTGGGCAGAAAGGCTTCCCGAAGCCTTGTGGGCCTACAGAACTACATGGAGGAATACAACAGGACATTCTCCCTATGAACTTGTTTATGGGAAAGAAGTCTTGCTCCCCCTTGAGTTCCAAGTCAAGACCTTCAAGATAGCAGTTCAGTTGGGAATGGACTTATCAGAAGCCCAAAAGCATAGAATGGAGCAATTGAATGAGCTAGATGAGATCAGACAAGAGGAAATTCTAAGAACTGATCTAGTTCAATATCAAAGAGCTAAATGGCATGACAAATACATCAAAGAGAAGAAGTTTCAAGAAGGAGATTGGGCATTGCTATTTGATTCCAAGTTTAAAGATTTTAAAGGAAAATTTCGGACTCATTGGCTTGGGCCATATGAGATTGACAAGATCTTTAGCAATGGAGCGGTAAGAATCAAGACCATTGATGAATCTCAAACTCCTCTTATTGTGAATGGCCACAGATTAAAGATCTATCATAAGCCACTCTCAAAAGAGGAATTTGTCAAAATGTTTCAAGATAATTTTGCAATAAGGCTAGTGAAGAAGAATCCTTCTTCTCCACCAGCCTAGCCTTTGTTCTTTTCAGTTTCAAGTAAAATAAATAAATAAAATAATAAATAATAAAATAATAAAAAATAAAAATAAAAAATTTGTATAAGCCTGAAAACCAATCACTGATTGGCAGTTTTATACAGAAAATGTAGGGTGAAAATCAGGAGCACCTGACACCCTATATTTTCCAAAAAAATATTTTCTCTCTCTCTCTTATTTCACAAGTTTTATGACAACCCACTCCATTTCATTCCACTTCATTTCACTTTACTCCATTTCATCTATTTCATTTCATTTCATCAATAAAATTTTCTTTCATGACCATTTTCATTCAGACAGTTATCATCTATCCATCTCCATTCACCCAAATAATTGTTGTGTCAGTTTCCGCAACTGACACCAGTTTCCGCAGCCAGAAGCAGTTTCTGCAGCTACCACTCTGTTTTTCAAAAATTTACAGTCAGATGTTATTTCCACAATCATGAAATCAAATGCAGGTATGAAGACATATTATGAAGACATGGGGCATTCAAAGACATCAATGAGGAGCAACTGATTGAAGACCAATGAAAAATGGCAAGAATTTCAAGGTATGAGTAAAATTTATTTCAAATGGCATTCAAGCACATTTTTACATAGTTATAAACCATAGCTCCATTATATGCAATGATTGCGTTGATAACTCCGTAGCCATCCCACGATCTCTACACGATTCCCCCACAATCCTTGCATTCATTTCTAAACGACCTCATAATCAAGCCTCTGGTCTTCATTAGTCTTTGGCTATATGTTGATACTCCACCTGTAGTTAAGAAACGTAGTTGATTTGACTACGGCTTCTTTCAGCCGCACAAAATCCGTAGTCGTTGCATAAACGTGTTTGCATCTACTCTGCAGTCACCCGATTTTAAATATTTCCGAATGTGTTTTACTTCTCCTACTATTCTATTGAGCTCACAGCTGCATTTCCACCGTGCTCACGTAACCCTTCTCTGTTCCGCTTCACCCCATTTTGTTCTCTGTTACGCTACATTCCGTATACCCATTCTCTGATATCCGCTTACAGTCACTGGTCTCTTTCATAAACCATGCTCATTTCCGCTAATTCAGCCGTCTTACCTCCGTTGAACCCTCCTCACGCAGACAAGTTTTAAAGAGAAGAAAGAAGGATGGGTCAGTTGTTGAGAACAGAACCAGAAGGACCTAAATTCATGGAAGGATACCCGCAAGTCAAAGATATATTGAAAAAGGAAAAATGGCTTCGGTTTATTCAAAAGTTTAGAGGCTACCATAAAGAGGTGACAAAAGCTTTTGCAAGGTCTTTCAATGGTCTGGAGGTAGAGATTGGGGACCTCAAATTTACGGTGAATGAGGCATCCATAGCAGCTGCTACAGAACTTCCTCAAGAAGGTGAACGTTGGTTCAAGAACAAGAGTATTAGTGATGAAGCCTGGAGAGTGATCCTACGTAACCCAGGTATGGATGTAACTATTTTTAAAAAGGGAATTCCTGTTCATGCTTTAAAAGAAGAGTGGGCCAGTTTACTGTTAGTTATTCAAAAATTTATCACCTGTGAGGGCCGTTTTGGGTCAATGTACATGTATCATACCCGACTGTTGATGAATTCCTAGACAACCAGGCCCTCAATCTGGCATACTTTTTATTAAAAAGTTTGAAGAAGATGTTTGTAACCATCCAGAAGCATTTAGGGGACATAGAACCACATTTTTATCACCATGGTCTTGTGAAAATTTTGGTAGAAAAACAATTAAAGGAGAAAAAGGACACCTGGGAGCAATTTTTAGTTAGAAATTTCTTTGAAGAACCTCAAGAAATTCCTGAAGGAAGTACATCAAAAAGAAGTAGAAGAAAGAGAAAAAATGATAAAACTCAAAGCACTCCTACTAATACAGTTGAAAGAACTAGTAGAGAAGAAATACTGTCAAAAAGGAGGAAGGAAGAAACCAAGGGTAAAAAGCCAATAAAATCAAAAGAGGAAAGAAGCATTGAGGTTGTGCATCAAACCCCTTCCTCAGAAGAAGATCATCAAGTGTTATCTGAGAGACTAGTTCACCTTCAGGAACAGTCATCTATGGCCAAAAAGAGGGGAAAAGAAAAACAAAAGGGAAAAGACAGTAGTCCACAGTATGTAAGAAGAAGCAGCAGGCTTAAAGGGAAGTTGAGAAAAACACAAACAAAAGGACCCCATTTTATTGATTTGGGAGAAGTAACACCTGAACAAACTTTAGCTGGCCATAGTCCATCTCATTCTCAGCCAGACGTTGACATGAGCCCTTTTCAGCTAGATTTTGAAGACAATTCTCCTCCACGGCATTTTGGGGACAGCCCAATGAAAACGACACCCGAGATAGACCCAAAGCAACAAGAAGTGTATGATTATATAGAATCTTTAGAAAGAGCAGCCACGGGTCCCAGCACTTCATCCACTCAGCCTCACACAGCACAAGAAGATCTAGTCCAATCATTGAAACAAGAAGTCTTTGAGTTGGAGGTTTTAAATAAACACATTAAAAATGAAAATGAGGCATTAAAGGAACAAAGCAAATTGGACAAGATCATTCATGACAATACCATGCTACATCTGGGACTATGGCAGAAAAAGAACAGGAAATTGAAGAAGAAATGCCAGAAGTTAAGTAGAGCACTAGTTAATATCAAATTCAGATGCTTGATGAAGAAGCCCAGGATGTTAGCAGCACCAAGGAAGAGGAGGAGAGGACTGGATGTACTGGCTGAAGTATCAAGGCATATGAATTGAAAGAGGATGATCAAAATTTTGGTTGCATGAGGACATGCAACACCTTCACAGTGAGGGTATGTTGAGTCTCAAATCTGCATCTTTCCTATACACCTTTCTAGACTTTTTCCATTTACCTGGACCTCCTAAGCTATCAATATCATTGCATATTAATCATAAAAGAGCATTTAAAATGGTTTTTAACTATGTTTTGTGTCTGTTGTTTGAATTAGATTTTTGCTCATTTAGCTGCGGAATCTTGTCACTTTCCGCAGCTGCTACAACTTTCCGCAGCCATTTTGTTAAAGTCTATATTGCAGGTGTCTTCAAGAAAATCGAGCCAGATGGGCAAGTTGGAAATGATATGGACATGGATCGAGTCCTATTGGCTCAGTCGAATTCACCTAAGAAGGCTGTGGTCAAAGGTGGCCAAGTGGTGGTCAATCGTAGAGTCCCACGGTGACAGAACTCTGTTTTTCATCACGTGAAGACTTGCGTGGCCGTTTCTAAATCACGGGAGACATATCAACACCTGTAAACGGCTCCATAAGCCGAATCCAACAACCACTTTCCATAGATTTAATCTTCACGGCAGCCATGATGCTAGATTTCTGGACGTGGTTGTTCACGTGTCTTCTATCAGCGCAGACTTTAGGGAATTAGTTATATCACCCTCTGTTATAAATAATGCGTTCTCATACACATAATAGTTAGTTCTTGTAATGTAATTCTGCTGTAAAGAAAGCCACTGTGCCGTAACACTTTTCCATTGTTATGACTGCATTTTGAATATATGAGAAGACTCTGTTTATCAGCGTAATTCATGGTTGATAGCTGTTGTCCGATGTTTGTGTGGAGGGTCCCTGCACACGCTGAGGTTTTGTGTATTACTGTATAGTTTTATGCTTCATTTATTTACGTTCATTGTGCCATAGTCATTCACGTGTATATATATTACATCTTTCATGGTATTTACGTTTCATCTTTGTCCATAATCTTTCATGCTTTACATTTTACTTCTGTCCATAATCTTTTATGCTTTATATTGTTGTTAACTGATCAGTGTTTTTGTTCCAGATTACAATAGGCAGCCCGGGCATTTGCACATCATTTTATAATGACTAATGACATGGAATCAATCTTGTCCTTCTGCTGATTTATTTTTCTTAGTTTTTAATTCCATCACTGTTTTATTCATTTCAGTTTTGTACATTTGCTTTACTAGTTAGATTAGATATTAAACTGCTCATGTCATTATCAGTTACCTCCGAAAGCCATAGCGAGACTAATGGTGAGGGATTGAAGTATGAGTGTGTAGTTTTATATTAGTTTATTTTTCTGCAAGTTAGATATTAAATTTCTCATGTCATTATCAGTTACCTCCGAAAGCCATAGCGAGACTAATGGTGAGGGATTGAAGTATGAGTGTGTAGTTTGATATTAGTTTATTTTTCTGTAAGTTAGATATTAAATTGCTCATGTCATTATCAGTTACCTCCGAAAGCCATAGCGAGACTAATGGTGAGGGATTGAAGTATGAGTGCGTAATTTGATATTAGTTTATTTTTCTGCAAATTAGATATCAGATTGCTCAAGTTGTTTATGATTACCTCCGAAAGCCATAGCGAGACTAATGGTGAGGGGTCAGAATGTGAGTTGATGTAATTTGATTTTAGTTTTACTTTATTTGCAATCTTTTCTTTGAGTACAGTTTCTTTTGTGTTTAGACAGCAGCAAGGGTAATGGTTTTCATGATCAATAGTTCAATGTTTGTTTAACTAGAATAGTGGCACATTTTCATTTCCTTTTAGGAACTAATTTTCTCATTGTATGTTTCAAAATCCTTTTGAAGTTTGAAGTTTGGTAAATCATTATAAAGGACATCATTGCCTTGAAAAATCATAACCATACTTGTCTTTTAGAATTTCCATCTCACATTAGGAAACCAACCAAGATAAAAAAAAAAACCAAAAACCAAAAAAGTAAGAGATAGGTTATCTTGCACATATAGTGCGCCACACTTCGCCCTACGAATCCCAAGATTGACAAATTAATGTAGCAATTTAGGACACACCAATTGACCAAACAAAGTGCTAAAGAATCAAACAATTCCAAGATAAAGATAACCTACAGCAAGTAAAAGGTAAATTTGAAGGAGAGAGCATGATAGCTGAAACATTACTAAAAGATCATCATTCTAATGTAATGATAGGCAGTGAATGGGAGAAAGAGTTGAAGCTATTGGATTATTTTCTGAAGGAATCAGAGTATGAAAATGTAATCACAGAAGAAAAAGTTCACTACTATGAACCAACACATAGAGACAACTTTGGAACAGATAGTGAGGAGAAGAGACTAGCTGACAGTCTCGAGAATTCTTTGGGAAGATTGAATCAGCATACTGAGGTGCTAACAGAGGAAGGAAAATCAGATTAGCATACTAAAATATTGTCAGAGGAAGAAGAGGCACAAGGGCCTTATGCTTTTTATTTTAAAAATTGTTTTATGTTTGCAGATTTTGTTGCAGATACTGAAAAAAATTTGTTGTAGGAGAACAACCAAGTAAAGAAGGAAAAATAAGATTTTGTGGAAGCATTTAATACATGGAATAAAGATATTAAATTGCTAGGAAAAAGACTAGAGAATCAAGATTTGATGCAGAAAGAGATAGCCATGGAAGAAGAAGGAAAATATTAATTCCAACATTGGGAAC
Organism: Pinus albicaulis; assembly: GCA_034641835.2. Lineage (NCBI taxonomy): Eukaryota > Viridiplantae > Streptophyta > Pinopsida > Pinales > Pinaceae > Pinus > Pinus albicaulis. The sequence goes on from CM076575.1 coordinate 378,949,849, forward strand.
CAAAAGAGCCTGAAGAGGAAGGACAATTCTTTGAGAAATGGCTTAAAGAAGAGAGTTATGTTGGAATCGGTAAACAAAATAGTGTTGAAATGGTTGAATGGAAGAATGTAGGAAATGAATTGTTGAATCATTTGCTGGAAGCATTTGAGCATGTGAAATAAATTGCAGACATTGACAGGGAAATGTCTCAAGATTTAACTAACATCAAGGCAGATATTAATTTTAGACATAAGGGTGAGATTGACTATATTACTACAGTTAGCAAATTGAATAACAAATTACTTTTTGAAAGTAAATTTGAAAACAAAGAGCAGCAATTGGATATTGTAGAGGGAGATATCTTCAAATATATTTAGGAATTTTGAGAGGCAACAATACCTATAGTAGTAACTGGATCAATCTCAAGAGTAATACCAGAAGTTGAAGAAGAAAAAGTTGGAATAGATAAGCAGCAGTTTGAGAATATGCAGAATGTGGAGATGCAACAGCTAGTGGACAGTAGCAGAAAACTTTAGCAAGAAGAAAGAAATAGTAAATGATAGAGTATGTACCAGTTCAATGATATGTTGGACATAGAAATTGAATAATTGTGGAATTTAACGATAAAACAGTCGAGATGGACAATACTGATAGAAAAAGGGATAATCAATCAGAACATGAAGTTGATTGAAAAGCGGAAGATGAAACAGAAGATAGTAGACACACAGTAGCAACAAGAGAGCAGAGCTTCTGGAAATTTACAAACTAAGGTTTGGGATCCTGGTGGAGTGATACATAAAATCTTATGACCAAGAGGTCATAAATTTTCTCACCTTGGGAGTCTGATGCTGGAGCGTCTGACTCAAGAAAATTATTGTATTTAGTAGAATAGGGGCTCTTATGTTTTAAGGGAAGTTGATCCCAAAAAAGAGTTAAATTTATGTAATTTTAATGTTTTAAAGAGAGTTGGAATCAATTATATAATGTGAAGATATTTTTTAACATTCTCGAATGTTGAAGAACATGAGAGAATTAGGATAATTCAGAACTCATAGGGATTGAGAGATTTGAGAAATTATTGTAAATCCTAAAATTAGAATTGGTTTCATGAATTTATGGATTAGAGAGGATCCTTAGGGATAAAACAAGATTTTAGGACTTAGAGGATTCTTAGGATTTTGTTGAGCAAGTTGTGGATCTAAACCAAAATTGGTTGTAGAATCCATTTGTCTAAATTTTAAAACTCGAAGGCATAAAGAGAGAGAGAGAAATAGATCAAGAGGAAGGATGGGATAGATAGAATCGAGAGACATATAGAGACAGAGAGCTTCATAATTGAGGTAATCAAACCGAAAGGGTCAAGGCTCTGTACATTTTATGAATAATAGAATTTATCTTGGTGTGCAATCATGGTTCCGACATTGAATTTTGGTCTGAAATCCTTTGAATTTCAAATCTGTATATACTAGTGGTGTTTTCCTATTCTGAGTTAAATTTGGGAATATTCTCTGTTATGTGTTATTTAGAACCATTAGCTAAAATGACTGTATGAGGTTTCGATTAAAACTGAAGAAATTATGCAGTTAACCTTCATGGAAAATCCATGTTTTAATTTTTTTTGGAATCTGAGTTTGTTGAAACAAAAACAGTAGATGGCTTAGTAGAATCGTGTTGGAATCATAAGAATTGGAATCACACCGAGAGGAACATTCTCTATTTATGTGTTTTTAATTAGAACAATTAATGGTTGAGGGCTTTGAGTAAATCTGAAGGCATCAGTGCTTGATCTATTTCATAAGCGGAGGTAATTTGTGTTGGTTCTGGACTATCCGTTTTGGTAATAATTTGTGTTGGCTCTAGAATTATGTACTTTGGAAACCATATTCTGGTTGGAACAGTGAATCTGTTGATGTAGTGGAATGTAATTGAGTTTAGACGGACGGAATTATGCGCTTTAGAATCTACGCTCATGTGGAACTCTGAATCAGAAGTGGGTGTGGAAACATGAGTTGGTTTCTCAATCTAGAAAGTAGTTTTCGTAAGGCATTGAAGTGAAAATGGGTAAAGTTTGAAGACATGCAATGAAACTTGGAGGGGACATGTAGCACATTAAAACTGCCCATTTTTCATGTTATGATAACTTTAAATGTCATGCATGTTGAGTTGTGATATCCATTGGATAAAATGGATGTAGATAGATCGCCAAAAAAGGTGAATCAAGCATAAAATATTGGTTTACGCAGCATAGGCTGCATCACGCTCCCCTTCTATTAGCTCCTCATCTTCGCATGTTACCAATCCTCCAGTGGACCCTCCCCCACCTAATCACACTCCTTCCCCTCTAGTGGTTGATGCTCCCCTCCACTCACCTCCTTGCCCTAGCCCCTACAGGTGTTACATCTTGGAGGAATTTCCCGTGGACTCCGACAATGTGTAGGCTCACGTCAAAACTTAGGTTCAGTGTTTCTCTAGCATGGTGACCTTGTGGTTTCAATGCATAAAACTATGATCTATTGTTGAAATTGGCAACAAGAATGACACCCTAAGGGGGCTTTTAATTTAATTTTCCCTTAATTAAATTAGAAGTAAATTGTAATTCCACATCACATGAAAATTTGTATGTGTTAACTCAGTTAGGAATACTTAGTTAGCTCAATCAATTCGATTTGGGGGTTAAATTAGAGACATGTATATTTCTCCCTAAGTTTTAGAGGGTCCAGTTGCAGTTTATTTTGAGTTGTAATTAGTTAACTCAATTATTTGAGTTAAAATTAGTTTAACTATTTCTAGGTGACAGATGAGCTAGTGATAGGTCCAGTGAATTAAATATGATTTATTAACATGCAATGAACAATCAGATAACTGATAATTATCTATAAATATTTTTTGCATGTCAGTTCTAAGGAAGGCCCAATTGAGATTGGAGTTAAAGGGAAGATAACTATCATTGTATAATTAGAAAATTGTACAGGTCTTGCATGAGGTCATTAGGATGCCTTGAATGTATTGCTCAGTATATTTATGAGAATTTCCTAATTAATAGGGGCTCAATTAGCCCAAGAATGCATGAGCAAGGTTGGTGAGATAGAGGCAAGGAAGTGGTTAAATGTTGGACCAAACTTGGTTACATCAGAGTGAGGCAGTCAACAGAGTGCAGAGGTTTCTCAGGAAGGGAAATACCATTGTATTGTTTCATGTTATTGAATTTATTCAATATACAGATAATGGGGTTTTTAGCTGAGGCTTTCCCCAGATAAATCTTTGTGTTGTGCAATTAATATTATTTCTCTTTCTTGTTCATGTGATTGTGTGATCAAAATTGGTTTCCGCAATTTGTAGAATTGATTTAGTATTTTGTTTTAGTACATTAGAAGATCAATTGAATCTATTTAGATATTTATACAAGGTATTAGAGTAGGAATCAAAATAGAAGAGAAGAACCAAAGTTTTTTTTGAACAGGTGAATCTAATTTGCATTTTTATTCTTCATGACCAACAGCAGATCAAGATGTCCTTTTTTGGATTGAGACTTGAATATGCCCTTGAGGGTAATTCAAATTACATAGCATGGAAGGAAAGGATGAAAGCAGTGTTGGAGGAAAACAAACTGAAGTAATACATAGATAGTGATATTCCCCAACCCACAACAAAAAATTCTTAACTTCTTTAGGCATGGAAGAAAAATGTATCCAGTGTGAGAAGGATTCTGTTAGAAGGAGTTCGAGATCATATTGTCTCAAACCTCCATGGAAAGGAAACTCAATATGCTATGTGGAAAGCCTTAATAGATCTATTCTATAATATCAATGACCATAGGAGGTTGGCACTGAAGGAAAAGCTTAGAAATATCAAGATGGAGAAGGGTGACACGATCCCAAAATAATTGACGAAGTTCACTCAATGTCGAGATGAGCTTGGAACTGTTGGTCTAAAAATTGCCCAGGATGATTTGGTGATCCTAGCACTTCTAGGCCTTCCCAAGATTTGGCATAACTACCAAGACTCAGTGAATGGGAGGGAGAAGCTACCCGAGTGGGAGCGATTGTGGTTTGATTTGGTACAAGAAGAGATTCAACAGAACACCAAAGATGGATCCTCATCAAAGACTGACGATGAGGGGAATTTTTCCTTGGACAGAAAGGAAAATAAAGGGAAATGGAAGGCCTCCCATTCCAAATCATATTTTGGTTAGGTAGGAAAGAAGAAATACTTGTCAAAGGTAAAAAAAAATTCACTATCAGGAGCTTGGACCCTATGCTACAAAGTATCCGCAAAAGAAGACTAGCAGGAAGTCCTAAGGAGGAGTGGCAGGTGAAGAACTTGCTTCATTGTTCGAGTTTGATTTCACCCTCATTGCATGCATGGTGTCATCGATGATGGGTTATATGTGGTATTTATATAATGGAGTTTTGTTCATCTGACCGGAAACAAAGAATTTTTTAGTAACTTGGAGGAGAAGGATATGCAGATGCACATCGAGATGGGAGATGACGGGAGGTATAGCGATACCGCCATAGGTAAAATTTACCTCTTAGAGGGATTTAGGTACTCCTGTCACATTAAAATATGTCATGTATGTTCCTGGTTTAAAGAAGAATTTGGTTTATGTTTCTATGTTAGAAGACCGTGGCTATGATGTGATATTCAGTGAAGGAAAGGCGTTCCTTCATCACAAAGCTATGAGACAGATGAAAAATATTGGGGTTCAAGTAAAGAAGCTCTAAAAATTGGATGTAGAAGATTTTCTTGCCTTGAGCACGAAATTAGAGAAGGTGCAGAGCTGATACATCGGTGAGTTATGGCACTAGATATTGGGCCATCTATACCATGGCACTTTGAAGATCATGTAGCATATTTCTACAGGACTTCCAAAGGGTGCACTTGAGCAGCGAGATACATGAAAATGGTATACATTAGGGAAGTATACCAAATCCACATTTCATGATAAGGAAAGACGAGCAAAGGATATCCTTGAGATATTTCACTCATACGTGTGTCGATCATTCTCGATAGCTTCCAAAACAAAACATAGGTATTATATGATTTGTGTAGGTGATTTTTCATACAAGTGTTGGATTTTATTCATGCAGAACAAATATCAGATATTCTCCAAGTTTTATGAGTTCAAAGCACTTTTCGAGAAAGATACAAGGAAGAAGGTGAAGGCTCCAAGGAGAAAAAACTGGTGGAGAATATGTCTCTAATGAATTCAATAACTTATGTTCCTCATAAGCAATTTGAAGAGAATTGACAACACCTCATAACCCAGAGAAAATTTGGGTTGCATAAAGTAATAACATAAATATTGAGGGAGAAGAACGAGCTATGTTGTATGATGAGGGGCTGCCATTGCATCTGTGGGCGGAAGCATGCAATACGATAGTATTTTTGTAGAATAGAAGTCATCATCGGATGCTTGGGATGAGTACACTAGAGGAATATCTTTCAAGTAAGAGAACATATGTGTCGCATTTTAAAAAAAATTGTTCATCAGTTTATTTCCATGTGACCAAAGATGCCAGGAAGAATCTAGAGCCAACAAATGAGTTGGGAATATTTTTAGGGTACACTAATACACCTCACAACTATCAGGTGTACTTTCCATCATACAAGATGACAGTGGTCAGAAGGGATGTGAAATTTGATGAAGAGAAGGCGATGTGAATTTCCCTTGAGAGGGAGCTTCAGTTGAATGTAGTTGAGGAGCTCTTGGCTCCAAAAGAAGAACCTCAAGATGTGGAGAATATACAAGTAGAGGTGTAGAGAGTGGAATAATCCACTCATGCAGAGACATCTAGAGATGGAAGGAAGTGCACCAGATAGGCTGAAAATTTAATGCTTGATGGTAGAGAGAATGTGGGAGCTCCCACATCACAATGCAGGAAAGAGAATATCCCTAGAGCGGTACGTTGGATACGTGGCTCTTATGAGTGAAGATGTAGAGATAGAATCATCCTCTTTCGAGGAAGTAGTGCAGGAATCAGTTTGGGTTGATTCCATGGTTGAGAAGTATGACTCCATTATCAGAAACAATGCATGGGAATTTATCTCAAGACTGCAGGGGAAGTTAGTTGTAGGATCGAGGTGGATCTACAAGGTGAAGCAGGCATAACATGGGAGTGTGGAGCTCTCCATTTTTCAGGTCATCATTCGGATTGGATGTATAAGGCTCATTTTTGTGAAGTGGCTTGTAATTGATTTCTTTGATGACACTTAAGAAAATAAGGCCTCCCCACTATTGAGCAGGTTGTGGAAACGTAGCCCACATTGGGTGAAATCCGTTATCAAATCGTTGTGTCTTTTATGTCATGTTTTCTTATGTTTTTTTTCTTATTTTCATGTGGTTTAATTTACTTGGTTAATATGGTCTGTTATATGCAATTGTAAATGCATCCTTTAAGTTAAAGGATCTTGGATTAATGTTTCATGTCAGTATGGGTTTATTATCGATACGGTTCCAGTTTAAAAATGTGATGAAAGGTGGCCTATATGTTCTTTTTTGATTAATTAAAAGGTGGATCTAGTTTGAAACATTATAAAAAGTGGTCCTTGAGGAGTTGTGAGTTGCGTCCTTCAGAAAGAGAGTAGGGTCTCCCTTCCGGTAGGAGCCGGTAAATGATTTTAGGGGGTTGTATTTCCCTTCTTGTGTGTTTTGGATAATGAGTGGAGGTTTTAGCCTCCTGCATGAAGGTGCCTATGTAATGGTAAGAGTTTTCATCAATACAAAAATGTAATGAATAATTTATTTATATAATAATATAGAAGATAGAGACAACGACAACGGTGATTTTCTCCTACATCGAGTTTCCACTTAAAATCCTAATGTTCTATGTGTGTTGCTTAGATGGTGTGATTTTTCTGTTTCTTACTACATACTAGAAAGTTATGTATTTTTTGATGAAATGGCTAAAGATAAGCATCTGATGGAACACATGAAAAATTAGTATAATGGATATACGTTGTTTTACTTCTCTGAATTTGTGTACATATGTAGGTTTCTTTAAGAAAAATAGTGTACATTATTCAAAATATGAGATTGAAAGTTAAAGTAAATTAAAATATTTATTCACCCCCCCTCTTAGTATTTCTCCCAACAATCAGAATGGTGCATGCTTGACATAAGCTGAGGATGTGGTAGGATCTCAAAGTTCATGCCAAGGGGTCGGTTTGGTGAATTTTCCCATGTACTTGGTCTTTGGTAAACTGACCCAAGTCGGGCCAAGAGGTAGGTTGGGCCTCTAGGTCTGGTCAGTGAATCAGGGAAAATGAAAGTGCATAGTAGGTGTATCAAAATGACCCCTAACCTCCCACTACCAAACTACATTGGAAGGCATGCCCAAGGTTTGGTAGAGTAATGAAACCATTAGAGAACTTTTGAGGTCTAAAATGGGCCTCCTAAGTAAAATGTACAACCAAAATAAATTTTATAAGAAAACATAAGATTCAATATGATGATGTCAACCATGGGGGATGATTCACCATTTTTGGGGTAAACTATTAAAAAGATTAAAAAATAATAAAATAATAAAACTACTTTTTCAACTTATCTCCCTATGGTTTTACTCAAATTTCAAGCGGGTGTACTCATTCGATGAAAAATTTAATTCCTCATCCAAGGAGTACCCATGTTACATACTTTTGATGGACCCTAAATGAGAAAAATGAGAAATACATGAAAAACCATGATTGTAATCACATTTTTCATGTATTTCTCATTTTCGTGTAGCAGGGTGCATCAAAAAGATGAAACCTGGGTACTCCTTGGATGAGGAATAAAATTTTAAATCCAATGAGTGTTGCCACTCAAAAATTTAGTAAACCCATAGGGAAATAAGTTGAAAATACGAGTTGAAAAAGTAGTTTTTTATTTTTTCCCTCTAAAATTTGATGATGTAATTTAATCTTATTTTATTATTTCCACTATTATTTTATAATTTTCTTAGAAGGCATATTTTAGACCTAAAAATTACCCTAATGAGGGGGACCTGGTGAAGTCAGAGGAGTATAAAGTCCCAACTGGTTGGTGTTGTGAAGACAATCCCCTTTACAGACATAGGCGATTTCTCTAGCCCTAGAGTGGGTCTAGAAATGCACGAGACTATCTAATGAACCCTTTCCTAGCTTGTACTCAAAATGAAAGAGGAAGAAAGAGAACCTACCTCTTCCTGATTCTATTGTCCAGTCCTTTGATGAAGGCCTTTTCCATGATCCTTCAAGCTTGCTCCTCGTTGGTTGTAATGTTAGAATGCCTGTAGGAGATCAAGAGATGACAACAAAAAACATGATAGGAAACATAACATACAAAAAACACAAGCTACCTAATAGATCAAGGAGTATTAGGCTACTTGCATAGATATATAAACAAATATGGAAAGTGAAAAACCAGATGTATTATTAATTTATAAAAGAGGAGGCATACAACCATGGCCTTGATGTTCGAGACCTAGCTTTGGTGATGTCCAAGTATGAATCAAGGCTCTTCAAGCAATCCTTCTCCCAAGTGGAAATTTGGGGATTATCTCAACATAGGGATACAAAGGATTATGATCAAGCTAAACCAAAAATGACCAACCAGTGTTGGAAGGATGGGATTGAATTTATAGGAAGGGAGAGGGAGTTAGGAGCCCATAAAAGAAAGAGGAAGACCCAATTCCCAATAGAAAATCCCCCATTGATAATATCAAGAAGTCCAAATGGGAAATCTTGACCATATCTCCACCAAAAAATATCAAGCTCGTCATTCTGGAAGCTTCTAATGCACGAAGCTTCTCCTCCATTTGAGGAAATACTTCCAGAAATGGTTCAACATGGTTTTTCCAATCATAAGAGTGTTGACATCACTAAGCCATAACATGCAACCTTCCATCAGCATGGGAAGACAACTGGCTAAGCGCGCTGACCCATAAATTCAGCGTTTGAGTTAAGTTTCTTCAAAAATTCTTCAAGGAAGTTTTCTTTTAGTCTTCAAAGGATATCTTAATGTCTTTTTCTAAGGTGGATATACTGCACAATATGCATCACAGGGCACTTCAAGATCAGGGACGAGAAGTGAACAGTGTGACAAATTACTGTGTAACAATTGGAAAGAGTGGGAGGAGTTAAATTGAACTCATGTTCAAGGACATATCATATGCCACACACCCCCACCATCTCATTGAAGAAAATGAATGGGATCATGCCCTCTTGCGAGTTAACAACATGAGAGGTATTGTGTTGGGCAGTTTTCCCAAACCAATGGTCATGTGATAGAAAATCTTGATTAAAAGTGGGGCCCTTCCCCTTCATACTCTAAAACCACTCAACGGGGTCCCGCGTTAAACCATCGAAAGTAAACGAGTAAATTATTATTTCGATATATGCTCTAAATTTAAAATTTAAGGCATATTTGAAGGGTCACTAGAATTGGAAAACCTCTACTAAACCTTGTTGTTGGATTTAATGGAATTTGAAAAGAACATGAAAATAAGGTATCAAGGGACACGATCTGAAGAGAGAATTAATGGGGATTTTCCCATAGTAAAGGGAGCCCTTCCTGATCTCAAAATTTGTACAACAAAACATCTACAGGAAAATAATGCCATACTATGGAATTAAGAAGTTTTATGGCATGCTACAAATCATTATCCTTGATCCCTGTGAGTCTTAAAGAGTAGAAAAGGATATATTTATCGATTAAACAGGAAGAATTGAATTTAGGTACACCCTGAGTATGCAAGATAAATGAGACTTAATTCTCATCCTGCCAAAGCACTCCAAATCCCATTCTTTGATTTAATACAACTACGGTGGTTGAGAGGAATGAACATGATGGAAATACATACTATAGTACACTCAGAAAATGTAATGTGCAGAATTTATATCTTAATCCCTATGTAACAACTGGAAAAAACTAAGGACTACAATTGTTCAAGGTGGGGAATGCAACATTATAGTGAGATACGAAAAAAGTTTTGAGAAAGTGTGTGTTGTTGTGAAAGGTCAAGAGTACTTTTTCTACTAAAAAATACTGAGAGTGCTTATGGAATAGCTACGGTCCAAGAGAAATCATGATGACTACATGAGGGTTGAGAGATGAATGTGTGTTATTTTAGAATGAGTGAAATGAGTAGAAAACAGAGTGTTGTGTGGGCTAAGTGAATGAAAGGTTTTTTAGGATAATAAATAGCTAACATGTTAGGAAGAGATGACTGAAAATTAATGATGAGTAGAGAATAGATTAAATTAGAGTGAGTGTTAGTTCAATGGGCTAAGGATTGAATAATATATAGTTATAATCAGCCTCAGTGACAACAAAAAACAGAGAGCAATAAGCTCCTTGTTGAGTGCGGGTTGGAGCCTACAAAAAAGGATTTTGAGCTTCCATCTAGTGGATTTATGAAGATAGCATGGAGGTTGGTGCCTCCTTCAATTTGGTTCTTGCAAAAAATGCATGGAACTATAGGTTGGTTCTTGCAATAAATCCAAGAAATCGATACTTCAATTGGTGATTTTCGTAAGCTAATCAAGTATCTACATAAGAAGGGAGTTGGTTTTTCCTACTTGTGGGTGCTCACAAAAAATCTAAGAGAGTTTGTCGTTCCTATGAGTGGTGGCTCACAAAAAATCATGTAATAGAGTAGAAGCTTATATTCACATCATAAAACAAAGATTTGTGGTTTTTCCATTTTGGGTTTCTATGTTAAATCCTTTGTGTTCTATGTGTTTGCTGCTCATTATTTTGTTGTGTATGTTGATGGTATGGTTTCATTTGTTGCACACATTATGATGTTGTTTGGTCACATGAATGATTAATTACAATAAATGAAAATATTAATATTCATAAAGAAAAAATTAGCCTTAATATTGATTCACCACCCTCTCAGTATTAACATTGTTTCCAGTAATAATTGTGTTCATGCTATAGGCCCTATGGCCTCCATATACAGTCATGCATATCCACATATCTAATGTTATTTGATTTTGGTTATACAAGGAATGAAATGAAAGGTAGAAAAATAAATGGAACACACAAATAGATATATAGTAGAGAGAAAGACAATATAGTGAAAACCCAACTTCTATTGATAAATAAAATAACATAACACTAAATAATCCAAATTGGTCAGAATGGTGGTAGTTATATTTGAAGGAAGAGAGATGGTGGCTACAATGATTCACGGGAAGATATTACAAGATAAAAAATAATGTACATTTAACATAAATAAAAAACCCTAGAGGTACAAAACCATAACCATAGAAGATGAAGTGCCAAAAGCTTTACAGATGCCAAGGTGATTAGTTGCTACATCACCTTCCAAGGGGCACAAATTTTGGATACTATGTATATTTGGGGTGAAAAATATCTTGTTAGAAAGAACTATTCAATGATTACAAAAATTTTATAGGGCCAAGGAATTCCATGGTAACTCTTGGCATCTTGAATCACATAAAATAATCCTTTAGGGCCTCAAAATGGCCTTATAATTTCGGGACCATAAAAAACCATATAAAAACTACCAAGAAGATAAAGGACCATTGATTCAATGGACTAGGAGGGCGGACATTGATATAGACTAGATCATTCATACCCCATTAGGAAGTAAGTGTCTCCATTGCTTCAATTTCCCTCATCATATGGGGAAAATTCTACTAAATTCGGCTCCTATGGAGCCACTTACCTTGGTGAAGAAATTTCCTTTCTTTGGCAACTTGATAGAGTTGTACCATCTACTAGCGCATATCAATTTTTGGTTCCCATGATTCAATCTTCTTTAACTTGTTTAATGTAGTTGAGATTTATTTTTGTAGGGGACAATTTCTTGGTTACCTTTAAGGCATCCAACGGAGGTGGAAAATATGGTTGAAGGAACCCCACATTAAATATTGGGTGCAAGCCAACAAAAGGGGCAATAGTCAGTTCAAAATAATTTTCACCCATAGCCTTTGTGATTGTGTAAGAACCACATTGGATTGGTCTAATATTCTTATGGGGGGCCATGAGGTTCTCTATCTATAAATAAAACCATACCTTATCACCAACCTAAAATATGTATGGAACCCAATGATGGTCATGTCACTCCTTTTACTCAGCACTGTTGTTTTGTAGGATATCATGAAAGTATTGTTGGAGGCTTTGGATCGACTCCAAAAATAATTCTACTCTATCTACCTCAACTTAAGTATGGGAGGACTATTTTGGTGACGATGGAATGGGAAGCACTATGGAAATCAGGGCCAATGGTTTGAAGCCCAGGAGTACTTAAAAAGGATTTTTTCCAATATAACTATGGAGAGATCTATTATAGACATGATAAACATATGGAAGGTTTTATCCCATGTACATAGATGCTTGGAGTTGTAAATATGCAATATATGCACAATAATATTATTAAACACTTATTTTTGTCCATCTGTTTGAGTATGAAAGGTAGTCTATTTGGTAAGATTAGTATCCATTAGAGACAATAGGCTAGACAAAAGGTACTGAGGAACCTACTATCTATACCAAAAATAATGGTCTGAGGTAGCTCAACATGAATCCAAACACACTAAAAAAAAAGATTAACTGTGGCTTCAGCTCTAATACTCTTCTTGCATGGTTTTAAGATGACCATATTAGAGAATTGATAAACAACCACAAACACACAAGCATTACCATGCCTAGTGGAGGGAAAACATGACATGTAATGCATGGAGACTAACTCCCAAGGCTTGTTTTGGGTAGGTAGAGGAATGTAAAACCCCTATTCATTGATCACTATTTTAGAAATAACATAGGGAGTGCGTGATTTGATATATTAGTGGAAATCTTGTTGAAGCTTTGGCTAGTAGAAATAGTTCTAAGGTAATAATATTTTCTTCTCCACATTGAAGTGTCGTACCACTCGACTATAATGTGCCATCCAAATTAGCTTGGAAAACTTGATTGAAGGAACACAAAGGTGGCCTAGGTAGCATAAGAGTGCATCTTGAAGGTGTAAGTATGGAACTTACTTACCTCTGATCAATGTCTAGTATGTAGCAGCAAAGTCAAAGTCACTATTGTATAATTTTTGTCGCCCAAAGGTCTCATTTCCACAAGAGCTAAGAATTATGGTTATCATCACAACCATAGGTCCACTAAGGCATTCTACAACATGGTTGTCACTTCATTTCTTGTACTTGATCTTTAAATGGAAATATTTTAGGTACATGGACCATTTCTAATGGAATTCATTCAATAAATTTCCTTCTATATGCATGAATTACAAAGGCATGCAATCAGTGCACGAATGACCATCTCTTCCCTAGAATATAATGGTTCCTCTTTTGGCATGCCTAGTACATCTCCTTTTCATAAGTGGGGTATCTCAAGACGATATCAAATAAATTGTCATAGTGATAGGCCATTGCATGCCCTTGTTGAGTGAGTAATACACTAATATCATAGTCAAATTCATATGTATCAATCTCAAATGGCTTTTATGGGTCTAGAAGTGTGAGGATTGGAATAGAGTAGAGTTAGTGTTTTATATCTCGAAGTATTTATATTATGATTCATACCAAAAAAAACTTTACCTTATCTCTGCCCTTGGTGATCTGAAATGAAATTATTTGTTTTGTTGTTCGAAGTATTCATTTCAATTCATTTAAATGTGCAAAGTGTTTGAATAGTCTTACAAGTGAAACAAAGTGTTTTTGATAACTGTTTTGGAATTTAGGTGTGAGGGAGTGTTGTTTTAATTTACTATTTAACAACTTTAATCTGAATAAAATAGCATAATATCTTCACCATAAACACATAGCAACATGATGAGGCAGTTCACCCCTCCTGGGCTACATCTTCCGGGTCCAAGGCTCCCAATGGGCATGTCCTTGATATATTATGATGCTAAAATTGGTAATACAATGAGAAAAAGGCGTAAACAGACCAAACCAGATGTGAAAATGAATTCATCACATATAAATAAGATAAGAATGACTCTTATTTCACCTAAAACAGTGAAGTGTAGTCCAATGCAGCTCCATTTCCCTCAAGGCCCTATGGCTCCCCAAGCTTCTCTGAAGTAAAAATGGCTGAAAGACACCTCTATTGGCTCTACAACCTGTTCCAATGGCCCCAGAATGTTGAGAATACCCAAAATCAAAAAAACATTTTGCTCCAAAAGGTTCAGTCAATCAGAAGTTATGACCAAAAGAAGTTTTGTCCAATCTGGCCTTAAAAAACTCCACCAACTTTGAGGTAACTGGAGTTAGGCCCGCTAAAAATTGCAATGGCACCTAAAAAGGTGGAATCTACCCCAATCTGTTGGAACCATTTGGTTTAGCATTAAGTGTTAGGTGGGCGGGGTCACATGGACCACCGCCCAACCCGACGGGCTAACCGTTGAGTTAACGGTTTCATAACCATGGTAATTAAACTTTACATAACCATCGCCACAACACATTTGATCGCGTGATAAAATCTGAAACCGTCGATGGTTTAGGGCCATGGTTCTGGGCCCGTGTATAGGGGGTTGGCCCTTAGGGGCTGGCCCCCTTTCCGCCGCCAACCAAACCTTCAATAAAATTTAAGTATGCGGAGTGACCCATAGAGGTTAAGAACTTCCACAAGCCTGGGTGGTCGGGCCTGTCGGCTGGCAGGTGCTCAACCCGGGGTTGAAACCTATCAATGCCAAATAATTTTACCACTACAAATTATTCATCAGTCCTGGGGTCACATGGCGGCCTTCGGGCCTGCCACGTGGCAGTTCTTGATTGGTCACAAAAACACAAATTCAACTGACGAACCAATCCAAGGATGCCACTTGTCAAACCAGAATTCGTTGCTGCTGGAATATTCCATGGAATATTCGCAAAATATTCTGTGGAATGTTCTTTTTTTAATATTTTTAAAATCAAAGTCAACCCTAGTCAAACTAGACTTTTGAAGGAAATTGTGAATTTAAAACTTGAATATCGTTCACATACAGTGTCAGATTTGAGTGCCGTTCATGGCGAGAGGATCGTATCGATGAGGCCTATGCATTCATTTTGGTTTCAACCAATTCTGAGCATTTCCAATTTTGAGCATTTTTTCAACTTAGGACATGATCACCTGATCACACCTCCCCATTGGGAAGCTTTTGGACCCCAAAATATTTCAATTACATGTTAAGAAGATGAGGGTACAGGTCCCTCACCTTTTCCACCTCAATCCACTTTGCCTTACTCGGTTTTTTGCCTTTAAGACCAACCTGAACATAATCAACATTTCCCCTCCTTGAAGTGCGTGTCATTCTCTCAAGGATAGCATCCTCTTTCAACTCATCCAAAAATTCTGGCAAGAAATCCTCTATGGATGATAGCTTAATTTCACTTTCATAATCAGAAATTAAATGAAATTCATACAAACGTAAATTTTCCACATTCACAACGAAATACATTTGCATATATGAAGGAAAATCTAATTGAAAAGCATTATATCCAACTTTTTTAAGGATCTTGAATGGACCATAATGAATAGGCTTTAGCTTTTTACCTTCTCCTTGCATTCTTTCCTTACTGATATGTAGCCATACCTCATCCCCTTCTTGAACTTATGATCAACTCTGTGCTTATCATGCCTCTCCTTGTACTTGCCTTGACTTTTTTCAAGCTGTCCTTGAACCTGCTGATGTATGAGTTGAATTATTTCAATGAACATGCGAGCTTTGTCAATGTCACTATTCCCATCAATGGCCACATCCTTCTCAATAATGAAATCTAAAGGTGACTTAGGCAAATACCCAAACAAGCTTCAAAAGGTGAAGTATTTGTAGAAGAGTGCTTGGCCCGGTTGTAAGCATGTTGAATGTAATGCAAGTGCTCATCCCAAAGCTTGGGATGCTTTCTGCAATAACCTCTCAAAAGATGTACAATGGTTCTATTCACTACCTTTTTTTGGCCATCTGATTGCAGATGGAAAGCAGTACTCTTCTTCAACTTGGTGTCCATCATCTTCCATAAATTGGACCAAAAATTCCCAAAAAATTTGGAATCCCTGTCAGTAACAATAGACGTAGGCAAGCCATAATGAACCCATACATGTTGAAAATATAAATCAGCAGTTTTTTCAGTAGTTATAGATTTCTTACATGGCATAAGAATACACATCTTGCTGAAACGATCAAATACTACATAAAGATAATCATGTTGCTTTCTAGATAATGGTAGCCCTCCAACAAAATCCATAGAAAAACTTCCCCATGGTATAGAAGGTACCGGCAATGGAATATATAAACCAAGCTTCCTATTGCTAGGCTTGCTTGTAGTACATAATGAACAACCTCTAATGAAACGTGAAACACTGTCTACCATGAGAGGCCAATAACAATACCTCTGTAAATGTGCCACCATTTTGCTTACCCCGAAATGTCTAGCTATGAGAGAAGAATGAGCTTCTCTCATGATGCTTAGTATCTTCCCCTGTGGTATACATAACTTGCCCATATGAAACAAAAAATTATTATGCGAATGATAATCATTCTCCTCAACATGATTCCCTTCACTCAAGTTAGCATACACATCCTTAAAATCAAAATCTGATGCATACTGTTATATGTAGCTCTCAAGTACAATAGAATCATTCTTAAGTAAAGTACTAGCACTAATAATAGGCCTTGAAAGCATATCAGCAACATTATTCTAAATACCTTTCTTGTACCTTATTACCAAGTGAAATTGTTGTAGGAAACCCATCTATCTGAAATGTCGAGATTGCTGCAATTTACTATGCGATTGCAAGTACTGTAAAGGCTGATGGTCGGTATGAAAAATTGTTTATTTTCCCATCAAATAGTGTTTCCATTTTTTGACACTTTGTACCAACGCATACAAATATTTATCATATGTAGGATAATTCACAACAACACCATTAAATGTCTTAGAATGAAATGCAACAGGCTTACCATGCTGTAAAAGAACTGCACCCATGGCGTAATCACTAGCATCTGTCTAAATCTCGAATGGCTGTCTCAAGTCCGGTAATGCAAGGACTGGAGCTGAACTTATATTCTCTTTCAAAGACTAAAAAGCTTTATTTTTCTTGCCTCCCCATTGGAAAGCACGCTTCACACTAGTCACTACATGCATAGGAGCTGCTATGGCAGAGAAGTTAGAAATAAACTTCCTCCAATACTGAGTTGTACCCAAAAAACTTCTTACCTCTGTAATGGATTTGGGAGTAGGAAAATTCACAATGGCTTCTACTTTGGAAGGACCAATTCTCAAAGCACCTCCTCCTACTATGTGTCCCAAATAAACCAAAGAAGTATTTCCAAATTCACACTTTGACATTTTAAGAAATAACTTATTTTTCTTCAAAATATCAAGTACTTTCTTAACATGCATGACATGCTCTTCTCTAGTCTTGCTGCAAAATTAAGATGTCATCTAAGTATACAATAACTAAATCATCAAGAAAAGGGCGTAAGACATCATCCATTACCCGCATGAAAGTTGCAGGTGCATTTCATAAACCAAACGACATAACAAGCCACTCAAAGAGTCCCTGTTTGGTTTTAAATGTTGTCTTCCAAATGTTACTTTCTGCAATTCTAAATTGATGATAACCACTATGTAAGTCTAACTTAGTGAAATACTTAGCATCTTTCAGCTGATCCAACAAATCATCTATCCTTGGAAGTGGGTAATGATTCTTTACCGTTATTTTGTTCAATGCCCTGAAGTCCACACACATGCGCCAAGTTCCATCTTTCTTTGGAATCAACACTATCGGTGACCCACATGGCGAAGTGCTTGGTCTTATGAATCCTTTGTCCAACAAATCTTTAATTTTCCTCTTGATTTCAACATTCTCCATGATAGACAAGCAGTACATGCTGATGTTAGGAAGATGACAATCTTGATGTAAATGGATTGCATGTTGAACCTCCCTTCTAGGAGGTAAACTTGTCAGTTCCTGAAACATCTCATGATGTGCATCAACTACATCATATAAATCTGAATTAATCTTGGAATCACAATTTTCAAATGACTTATAATTCATATCAACCTTGGGCTTAACCATAAGAAGTACAAAACTCTTACTAGAATTTACTAGCCTTTTTACCTGTCCCGCATTTACCATCGCTATATTTTCCTTCTTGCGATGTGCTATGACAATAAACTCCTTGCCATATTTAAAGAGATGATATTTATTTTCGTGGTGATGGAAGATCGCTTTCCTATCAAATAAGTAAGGACTTCCCAAAACAATTCCTGATATATCAAGTGGCACCACATCAAGTTCAATTGTGTCAATAAAGTGTGCAATTATGGCAAATCGCAATATGCACTTTCTTGAGACTTGTAAGTTTGCATCCTTTCATATCCACCCAAGTGTATAAGGCTTTGGATGTGGAATGGTATCAACTTTTAACTGTTCGACCAAGTCTTCTGATATGATATTTGCGTTTGACCCACTATCAAACAATGTGTCAATTTTAGTATGTTTTGAGACTACCCTCACATGGAACAATTCAATTCTTTCTTCCTCATTAGGAGCTTGTACATGACATTTTGAAGAACTAGTGCTTGGATTAGTTTTAGTTTCCTTTCCCTTCATACTTTTCAAACCCATGGCTGCAATTTTGGTTTCGTCACCTGAATCATCACCTAAATCTTGAGGTGTAGTTGTAGTAGCTACAGTTTTCTTCTTTCCCTTGTTTTTTTTAAACTGATTTCTTTTTTCAGGATGTAGTTTCCAACAATTTTTCTCTTCATGGCCCTCTCTTGAACAATGTTTACAAATAACTTTTTCACCCTCTTGTTTGATAGATGCATTCTTTTTTCCTTTTCCCTTAAAGGTTTTATCTTTGTTCTTCCCTTTGAAAGGCTTGTTCCTACCCTCATCAAAAGTGTTTTTCACTCTAACCTCTAAATGCGTAGCTTGTACACAAAATTTGTCTAGACTAGTAGGATTGAACATAAGGATAGTATGTTTAAGGTAACTGTGAAAACCACGTATATATTTCAGCAAAGTATCTTGACTTTGTAAGTCTACCGATGAACCAATCCGAGGATGCCACTTGTCGAACCAGGATTCATTGTTGTTGGAATATTTTATAGAATATTCTTAGAATATTTTGTGGAATATTCTTTTTTTAATATTTTAAAAATCAAAGTCAACCTTGGTCAAACTGGACTTTTGAAGGAAATTGTGAATTTAAAACTTGAATATCTTTCACATACAATGTTGGATTTGAGTGTCATTCACGGCGCCAGGATCGTATTGACGAGGCCTATCTAGTCATTCTAGTTTCAACCAATTCTGTGCAGTTCCAATTTTGAGCATTTTTTCAACTTAGGACATGATCACCTGATCACTTGGTCGCTTGACTTAAGGGCCAAGTGATATGAGAGAAGCCCAACATGAACCTTGGGTAGAATTTAGCAAGGCACAAGAAGTTGTGAAGCTTCATTAGGGATGGAAAATCCCAGATGAAATGATCTTAGATACGTCCACATGCACCCCATGTTCATTCATGATATATCACAAATATTGAATAGTTACATGCTAAATGAGTATTTCTCTATATTTTCATACAACTTATGTTGTTCGAGGGTGCTTAGTACCTACTAAATGTGTTTCAAATGTTCTTCTCGTGTTATACTAAATATGAGTATGTCATCCAAATAGACAAGCACAAATTATTTTGTGAGTGACCATAGGATATCATCCACCATCCTCATGAACATTGTTTGAGAATTATTCAAGCCAATGGGTATGACTCAAAAAGGCATTCTTTAGATTTGAAGGTTGTCTTCCATACACATCATTTTTCTCAATTAGAACCTGGTGGTAGCTTGACTTCAGATCAATATTACTAAATAACTTGGCACCCTTAAGTTAACCAAGAATATTGTTAGTCTTATGGATTGGGTATCTACTCTTGAAAATGAATTTTTTCAAGTCTCTATAATTAATATAGAATCTCCATGTTGCATCCTTCTTCTGAACCAACAAAATTAGGCTCCTAGAAGGTGAGGGGCTCAATTGAATATGGCCATTTTGGATGAGCTCATGAATATAACATTTTATTTCCTCATTCTCTAAGAGAGAGCATATATATATTGGACCATTAGGTAAATGAGTAGTAGGTATCAACTAAATTGAGCGTTTGGTCTAACAATGCAAAGCCACCCCCACAGGTGAAGTGAAGAAATATATATATATATATTATTTTACAATATTTTCCACCCACTTATGTTCTGTAGAGAGACCCTATGATGAGGATGTGGTGGTTGCAGTGACCTTCCTTTCACCTTCTAACCAAACCATGAAGAGGAAAAACATTACAGTCTAAGAGATTAGCTTCGACTTTATTTTCTTGAGATCAAAGAAATTTCATTAGTCAAAACTACCTATGATACCCTATAGAGCTAACTCCCTAGGGTAATAATGACAATACATGGATGGGACTCATAAATAGCATGACATTTCCACATATAAGGTTGTCCTAAAATAGCATCAAAAACTTCAAGCCTGGACAACATCAAGCAACCTCATCTTTGAATGGCTTAATGCCATAGGACATCACACATTTCTACCTGATACATATTCTCTTCCATGGTTCAACCAAGCAATGGTGTATGGTTAGAGGCGTGGAACTATCGGTGGATTCAATCTCTTTATGGCCTCGACTAAGATCATGTTCTTGTGGCTACCACTGTCAATAATTAAATATAATGTGGTCCCCTTAACCCACATATATGAATGGAAGAGGTGTCCCCTTTCGTCAATATTCTCTACTATTTTGGTTGGATATTTATGGTTGCAATGGTAGCACTAGGTTTTGCATCAATTATCTCCTTTCCTTTATCTTGTTGTAAATAAGAAGTTGAGCCAAAGTCTTTTCATTTTTCTTTAAGCTTGGAAAAAAATGATTTTTTCAAATGACTTTCATCAATATTTTTCTAGGGGATTTTATGGAACTTACACCACTTTCTAGTTTCCTTCTTCGACTTCCCATTACCCCTATTTTTCCTTGAATTGGGTTGGTTTTCTTGAGGTTTGATCTCCTTGCTTTCTCTCTTGTTCTACAAGTTAGGGCCACCTATTCCAAACTTATGTTGCAATAGATTTGTAAACCTGAACTCTTGCTTATTCTATTCCTTAAATTTCTACTCAATTTTGACAACATATCAAAAAATGGATCCTATTGAGGATATGTGTAGGAAATCCATATCCATTAGATGTACCTATGTAGCCCACTATGGTACTTCAAAACTAGGTGTCACTCAAAGTCTCTAACACTCGACTTTGACCAAAAGGTATGGAAAATATTGATGTACTTTGGAACCATCTAGTCTTTATATTATTGTAGATTTTTCCATCTTGTGTACTAGTCATCATTGCTCCCTATAGGGTAGAATTCTTGCAAGAGGGCATTAAAAAAGGTGACCCAAGTAGGTACTGCATTTAATATCGTAGACTAGTCTTCATTGTATCTCTCCTAATAATCCTCCCACCAATATTTGACTCATGGGGAAGGGATTACAGGAATCTGAAGGTGATATTATAATTATCAAAATAAATTGGACAAAGTAATAACCCTCTAAAAAATTAACCATTTTTCCAAATAATCTTCACTTATTTTGCCTTTGAATAAGGGGATCTCAAATTTAGCTTGTATCTTGAAGGGGGTCACACTACCAAGACTTCTACTTGTTGAAGGTGCCTTAGCCACTATTGGTAATCGTCAAAGTATCTAGGAAATTTTTTCCATAATCCCATGTTGAGATTCAACAATATGATTGAGCTTAGTGAAAATGAGTCACCTTCACTAAGTGGGCCCGTAGGCTATTTTTAGATGCAAGTCTATTTTTAGACATGGTGATTATATTTCAGAAGTTGCAGGATGCTATTTTTGGATGGTTGGTCAAGTTGGAAAAATAGATGAAATTATATTTTTAGAATATTGGGTGAATTCTATTTATAGATCGTCGATCTAAAAATAGATGCATGTCGATTATCATTAGCCCTTAATAATAATTTGACAATAAACATCAACTTATTCTCTTGGAGAACTTTATTTCAGTGAACATATTTGGAAAATCGGTGAGCTAAAGGAATTACGCAATTCCTAGGGTTGACTGGTGGTTCATGCATGGAGGACTCAGTTAGAACTGAAGTGGCAAAGTTATGATAGAGTTGGAAGAGTAGTTCATGGAGTTGTATTCAGTTTAACTCAGTTAAAGTGAGTTAAACACAGTTGAGCTAATTGTATGTAGTCTAACTGAATGATACACTAGTGAGAGTGGAGTGAATGAATTAGTTAATTAATTCACAAATAATAACTCATTAATCAAGTGAACAAATACAATAGTTAACTATAGTGCATGTCAGTTCCAGTGGAGACCCAGTGGAGAGGTAAGTGAAAGGGTGAGATGGACTATCTGTTGTGACTATAGTGATGCATTGATTGCACCACACACACATTGGAGTTTCCAATGAAGATTGTGCAGTCAAGGAAAGTGTAATTCGAATTCATTCAGAGCTATTCTTCACCAGGGATTGCGCAGTGGAGGCAAGCTATCAGAAGGGCAGAAATCAGTGCATGGATTTGTAGATTTCATCTTGTTAGTGTGTGACGATTGATTGTACTGAGAGCTTGATGTAATAAGCTTTGTGTGAGATTGTTACATGATCTCCATGATACATAATATATGATAGTTTGGGTTTTTAGCTTTAGGCTTTCCCGTTAAACAACTGTGTTATGTTCGATTGTTTTTATTTCTTCATGTGTTTGCAATTGAGTTTAAATTTCCGCGAAATATTAACAGTGGAAGGATTCTGTATTTAGCAAGAAGTTAAATATTGTTAAATCAGGAGAATCTGGATATATAATGCATATGTTATATAATTTCTACATGGTATCAGAGAAGTGTTAATTCTTGAAGATTGAAATTGTGAAGAATTGTTGAGCTTGTGCTGGTGGACAATTCGAATTTTCTACAGAAAATTCTCGGTGCGACAGTTGAGTATACATTGAAATTTCTTTCAATGGGTTGTGATTGGAGTATGCCCTTGATGGCAGCTTGAATTACATAGCCTGTAAGGACAAGATGGAGGTGGTTCTGGAAGATAATGGATTGAAGGAGTTCATCGATAGCGATGTTCCTAAGCCAGATTCTATTGATGCTGCAGGACTTTATGCATGGAAAAAGAAGGTAGAAAAGACAAGAAGGATTCTGTTGGAAGGTGTGAAGGACCATATTATGTCCAACCTTCACAGAAAATCCTCTCCATTTGAAATGTGGAAGGCTTTGACAGATTTGTTCCAAAGCAGAAGCGACCAGAGGAAGTTGGTGCTTAAAGACAAGCTCAGAAAAATAAAAATGGAGAAGGGCGACAGTATTCCAAAATATCTCACAAAGTTTGTCCACTATAAGGATGAACTGGGAAGTGTGGGGGTTACTTTTCATGATGAAGACTTTGTGAGCTTGGCTTTCCTTGGGCTTCCGAAAATTTGGCATAGCTACGAAGACTCTGTCAATGGACGGGAGAAAATGTTAGGATGGGAGCGAATTTGGTCGGATCTTGTGCAAGAGGAGATAAGGCGAAGTACCAAGGATGGTTCTTCATCGAAGAATGAAGATGAAAAAAATTGCGCTTTGGCTGCCAAAGCAAGGAAAGGGAAGGGGAAGAAATTCCCTTCAAAATCTGAAGCTAAAGGTAAGAAGAAAGATTTGTCCAAAGTGAAGTATTTTCAATTGCTCGAACATGGGCATTTCGCCACTAACTTCCCACAAAAGAAGAAGAAGAAGTAGGCTACTGGAGCTGCAGCTGGAGAGGCCTTAGCCTCAAAATTTGAACTTTATTTCTCTTTGATTGCATGCATGGTTTCAAGCACAATGGGATCGGTGTGGTATATTGATAGTGGTGTGTCTTTCCATATGACGGGAGACAAGGAGTTGTTTAGAGATCTGGAGGAGAAGGACCTCCAAATGCATATAGAGATAAGCGATGATGGTCGATACAATACGACTGACATTGGGACCATTACCTTTGAGAAGGAGTCAGGTAATCCATTTCTATTGAAAGAAGTGATGCATGTTACAGGTTTGAAGAAGAACTTGGTCTCGGTCGCAATGTTGGAAGACAAAGGTTATGACGTTGTTTTCAGTGAGGGAAAAGCCTTCCTTCGACATAAAAAATGGGTCAAACCAAGAAGATAGGGATTTGAGTTAAGAATATCTACAAGCTGGAGGTAGATGGCTGCGTTGCAATGGTGGGCAAAGAAGAATAAATGGTGAGATGGGATGAGGGTGAATTATGGCACAGGAGATTGGGCCATCTTCACCATGGCACTTTGAAGATTTTGTAGCAGATTTCTACTGGAATTCCCAAGGGTACTCTTGCACAGTTAGATCAGTGCAAGGGATGTACTATGGGGAAGTTTGTGAAGACCACCTTTCATGAGAAGGAGAACCATGCTTCAGTGATCCTGGAGAGAATTCACATAGACATGTGTGGACCTTTCTCAGTTGCTTCAACAACAAAACACAAGTATTATGTTATATTTGTTGATGAATATTCTTGTAGATGTTGGATATTCTTCATGCAGAAGAAGAGCGAAACATTCTCAAAGTTCTGTGAGTTTAAAGAATTGGTGGAGAAGGAGTCGGGGAAGTAAGTGAAGGCTCTATGGAGCAATAATGGTGGTGAATATATCTCAGGAAAATTCAAAGACTTATGTAACAAAGAAGGAATTCGAAGAGAGCTCATAGCGCCTCATAACCCACAACAGAATGGGGTCACGGAGAGGAAGAACAGAACGATCGTGGGTTCTGCATGAGCTATGTTGCATGACTAGGGCCTATCGATGCGGGCATGCAACACTGCGGTTTATGTGCAAAACCATTGTCCTCATAGAGTACTTGGCATGAGTACACCTGAAGAAGCTTTTACTGGTAGGAAGCCTGATATTTCTCATTTGAAGACTTTTGGCTCATCTGTTTACATTCATGTGACAAAGGATGCTAGGAAGAAGTTGGAGCCGATTGTAGAAGTTGGGATATTTGTGGGGTACACAAAAACACCCCATAATTATTGTGTGTATTTTCGAAACATTCGGATGACTGTGGTGGGATGGGATATAAAATTAAATGAAGTGAAAGCCATGAAGTTGTCGCTTGAGAGGGAGTTACACTTGCATGTAGAGGAGGAACTACTTGTTCCCAAAGATGAGCCTCTAGATTTGGATCAGCCATAGGAGGAGATTCATGGAGTGGAGGAGTCCACTCATGCAGAACCAAACATCAGACAAGGAAAAAAGCGTAGCATAGAAGCTGACAGACTAAAGCTTGATGTGGCACAGAATGTAGGAGTCACTACATCATAGCGCAGACAAAGACAATCACCTTATCGTTTTACTGGATACATGGCTCTTATGAGAAAGTGTATCGTGACAAAGCTGTCTTCTTTCGAAGAAGCAGTGCAGGAGCCCACATGGGTAGATGCCATGGTGGAGGAGTATGACTCCATTGTTAGAAACAGTGCTTGGGAGATTTTTCCAAGGCCAGTGGGTAAATCAGTTGTAGGATCAAGATGGATCTACAAGGTAAAGCAAGCTTCTGATGGGAGCATCGAGAAGTATAAGGCAATATTTGTTACCCGGGGCTTCTCACAGATCGGGGGGATTGATTATGAAGAAACCTTTGCACCTGTCGCATGGTATTCTTCCATACGGACCGTCATTTCTCTCTCAGCACAGATGAGTTAGCATATTCATCAGATGGATGTGAAGACTATGTTCCTTAATGGGATCATTGAGGAAGAGGTGTACATTGAGCAACCTGAAGGATTTGAGATCTTCAACAGCGAGTCGCATGTGTGTAGGCTCAAGAGAGTGTTGTATGAGCTGAAGCAAGCACCACGTGCTTGGCACACACGGATCGACAGTTATTTCACCGGACTTGGCTTCACCAAGAGTGACGTGGATGCAAACTTGTACCAAGTTGTGGTGGAGCGTAAGCTTTTAATCATTGTTCTTTATGTTGATGATTTAATACTAATGGGTCATGAGCAGTTGATACACTCATGCAAGGAAGATCTTGCAAAGGAGTTCGAGATGAAGGATTTGGGCCTCCTTCATTATTTCCTTGGATTGGAAATATGGCAGCGGGACGGTGAAATGTTTGTGTCTCAAGGCAAGTATGTCCAGGAGATACTGGAGAATTTTCACATGCAAGGCTGCAAGCCCATCGACACTACTCTTCCAGGAAATTGGAGGAAAGAAGATGCTACATTGGCAGAGGTAGTGGATGCCACTGTTTTTTATAGTTGGTGGGTTTGCTCATGTATTTAGTTAATACAAGACCGGACATATGCTATGGGGTTAACTAGCTTTCACAAGTGATTTTTAAGGCTACCAAGCTCTTTTGGAAGGCAAGCAAGCATGTCCTGAGGTATCTCAGGGGCACATATGAGTATGGCTTATGGTACAGATAGAAGAATGAGGTGAAGATACATGGCTTCATTGATGCAGATTGGGCAGGCATCCCAACAGACAGAAAGAGCACATCAGGAGGGGTTTTCAGTATCGGATCTAGAATAGTTTCTTGGTACAACAGGAAACAAAGATCCGTGGCACTCAATTCAGCGGAAGTAGAATACATGGTAGCAAGTCAAGCTACATGTGAGGCTATCTGGATGAGGAAGATCCTGGTTGGTTTGTTCGATTCACATTTAGTTCCTACAGTGATACATTGTGATAATCAGAGTTTCATTAAACTCTCAATTAATCTCATGTTTCATGATAGATCTAAACATATTGATATATGGTATCATCATATCAGAGATTTTGTGTAGCGGAAGATCATGTTGCTTCAATACATTCCTGCGGAAGATCAGGATGCAGATATTCTTACGAAGGCACTCACCAGGAGCAAATTTGAATACCACAGAGGCAGGATATGGGTGAAGGATAATCCCTATCTTATTGAGAGGGAGTGTTGAGATTCAACAAGATGATGGAGCTTAGTGAAAATGAGTCGCCTTCACTAAGTGGGCCCACAGAATATTTTTAGGTGCAAGTCTATTTTTACACTATATCTATTTTTAGACATGGTGATCATATTTCAGAAGTTGCAGGATGCTATTTGTGGATGGTTGGTCAAGTTGGAAAAATAGATGAAATTTTATTTTTAGAATATTGGGCGAAGTCTATTTATAGATCGTCGATCTAAAAATAGATGCATGTCGATTATTATTTGCCCTTAATAATAATCCGACAATAAACATAAACTTATTCTCTTGAAGCACTTTATTTCAGTGAACAGATTTGGTAAATCAGTGGGCTAAAGGAATTATGCATTTCCTAGGGTTGACTGGTGGTTCATGCATGGAGGACTCAGTTAGAACTGAAGTGGCAAAGTTATGACAGAGTTGGAAGAGTAGTTCATGGAGTTGTATTCAGTTTAACTCAGTTAAAGTGAGTAAAACTCAATTGAGCTAGTTGTATGTAGTCTAATTGAATGATACACTAGTGAGAGTGGAGTGAATTAATTAGTTAATTAATTCACAAATAATAACTCATTAATCAACTAAACAAATACAACAATTAACTACAGTGCATATCAGTTCTAGTGGAGATTGAGTGGAGAGGTAGGTGAAAGAGTGAGATGGACTATCTGTTGTGACTATAGTGATGCATTTATTTCACCACACACACATTGGAGTTGCCAATGAGGATTACGCAATCAAGGAAAGTGTAATTTGAATTCATTCATAACTATTCTTCAGCAGGGATTGCGCAGTGGAGGCAAGCTATCAGGAGGGCAGAAATCAGTGCATGGATTTGCGGATTTCATCTTGTTAGTGTGTGACGATTGATTGTACTGAGAGCTCGATGTACTAAGATTTGTATGAGATTGTTACATGATCTCCATGATACATAATATATGATAGTTGGGGTTTTTAGCTTCAAGCTTTCCCGTTAAACAACTATTTTATGTGCGATTATTTTTATTGCTTCATGTGTTTGAAATTGAGTTTAAATTTCCACAAAAGATTAACAGTGGAAGGATTTTGTATTTAGAAAGAAGATAAATATTTTTAGATCAGGAGAATATGGATATATAGTGCATATGTTATATTTCTACATCCCATTACTCTATCATGTGAGTGCTTCCTCAAGAAACAACTTGATATGATATCTTAATCCATCATATCTCTTTTCCTCCACCATGGGATGTCATTTGGGTTAGTGAGAGTGAGCATTCCCAAGTAAAACAAGGTCAAGGCTCAACTTAATGTACCCTGACCTCATCGGGGACTTGCATTGAGAAAAAACGAGAAAATTGCTATGATACCATTGATATGGGGAATGAAATAAAGTGTGGGAAAGGAAATGGAACAAACATGGAGAAATATAGCAAATATCATAGTAATATAGCAAAAAAGAAAAATTTTGTAGATAATTTTTTTACCAAAACATTGTAGAATACAAAATGTCCAAATTGGTGGTAGTTATCTCTGAAAGGAGAGAGATGGAAGCTACACTCATTCATAGAAATCTATTACAAGAGGCTAAAAGGTTTGTGGGCCCCAAGGTGATTACTTGGTACAACACCTTTTGGGGGTACACTTTTTCATACAATATATGTTTTGGGCACATAATAGTATGTTGGAAAAAACTACCCAAGGATTACAACTTTTGACCAAGGTTAGGGTATATAATGGCAATCTATGGACCCATGAATCACCAAAAAACCATTTTTTATGGCCACAAAACAACCCTGGAAGTTTGGGACCCAAAAAGCCATAGAAATTTTACCAAGAATATAAAGGATCATTAAATCAATGGAAGAGGTGGGTACCCACTGATATCCATGTGGATCATTATCCCCCCTTATTAACTCCCTAGGTAACCCATAGTTACACAAAAATTTGTCACCGTCCCTGCAATCCCCATCCCGCACATTGGAGGGCTCATTCCATGACCTGTGGGCAGAGACAAGACTTGAAAATACTTTCATTGCATCCCTCTGAAGATGAGCTTTAATTGCCCTGAAAACATCTCCCTGCAAAAAACCCTAAAAATAGCTCTTTCTTCATTGGCGCGATTCCACAGTTCAGCCCTCGTGCCAAGGGGGCAAATCCTCCAAAGAGGGCGCGCCAATTGGCGCTCTGTCATAGAGCCGCACCCGCGCCAACCATATTAAGAGGTGTTTTTTAAAAATAAAAGGCGGAAGTTTCGTCCTAACAGATCCCTGGACTGATATCTATCTTGAGTTGGGAGGTTTGGCTACAGATTTCCATAGAGAGGAAGTGGTTTGCCACCTCTCATGGAAGCTTCCTTGATGATAGGGCCAATCCCATAATTATAGGGATCCCAACTTCCCTTCCTCCTTCTATAAAAGCTTGCTCATCTCCATGGCAAGCTAATCTCCAAGTTCCCAAGAGCTTTCACATCCTTATGCCGCAAGAGCCTTCTTGATTCCCTTAAGGCCAAATCCAAGCAAGGAGACTATTGTCAAGTATCCAGAGAGAGAGGCTTGTCCCATCCTTGACAGGCTTTATTGAGACATGTTTTGCTGACGACCCGCCAAAGGAGAGTGCTGCGTCGAAGCTATGGTTGTATTCTTCTTTTGACTCATTAATGATAAGCGACTATTGGTTATGGTTCCACTCTTGTTCTTGATTATGTTCATGAGTTATGTCCTCTTTGACTGACATATAGTTGTATATAATGGATTTTATGCTTGTGTTTGTGTTGTTTCTTGCATGTGCAGGTGTCCGATCACGGAGATCGTGAGGATTGTGATCTGCCAGGGCAAAGGAACGAGAGCACCACCTCTTCTACAAACGACAGCGTTGGATTCCAGGTAAGCCTTCATCGCAAGTCGGTTTATTTGCAATTAGGAACCTGCACTGTAGCGTGTTCGATTGTTGCTAGACCCGATCTGGGCTAGTAGGGATCGCCTCTGTCCGCAGAGGGGATTTACCTCCTCAACAATTTGGCGACTCCGCTGGGGACTCAGCTTGTTGTTTGATTTGTAAGCTATAGACGGAGCCTGAAGCACAGCCAGATAGCCTTCGAAACGCTTTTGCTCTGCATTAGCGGAGTAGATCAACGCTGCTTCAGTCAATCTCCGGTTTGGTTTACGGACTGAACAACTTGGAGTTTTGTCTTCTCTTTCCGGTCAACTTCTTGGTCTTGCTTGCTTGGTCAGCTCTTTGGACTGGTTTTTCCTGTTTGTTTGGCTTTGTTTTAGCCTTGTCATCACTTTTCTGTGTCTGAGATTGCTTGTTTTTCATTTTCCCATAGTAAACTCGGCTGGCGCGCTTTTCACCGTGACAGTCACGCCCATTGGCGCAGGTTTCCTGTGTTTCACCCGCGCCATTGCCTTTCTGGCACTAATTTCAAGCTCACAGTCGCGCCAATCCTGTGAGCTATTAGGGTTTGTTGTGTTTCATGCTTTTTGAGACTGACTTGTAATTTTGATCTTGTTTTTTCAGCTGTTTGAGTGCACTAGAGCTGAATTTGACTGATTGTAACCTCCATCCTTTGGTTGTTTGCCTATTTCTTTCGATTTTGCATTTGAGCCCTAGGGCATCTAGGTGCTTTTGTGAGTCGAGCCTCCCTTGGGAGTTTTTGGTTTTCGTTCGTTCAGTCGACTTTGGGATTGCTTCCTTGCATTCGTTTGACAGTTGTCTATCATATTGTTGCACTTTTTGAGTGACTGATTTCGTTTTCATTCGAATTTCGCTTTGCTTCATTTTGGGCCTAGATTACACGGCTCATTGGTGTCTTTGGGATTTTTTTTGGTTTTGAGAGACTTTTGGTCGATTTGAGATCTGATTTTTTGTGCCATTGAGTGAAATTTTCTTTTTTTCTCTCTCTTAATATCATTTCTCGAATTGCTTCTCATTTGTTTTCGGTTTGTTTAGTGCATCTAGCTATCAAACATTGAAAATAAAAAAAAAAATCTCTTTTGCTTTTGGTTGATTAGTGAAAATTAAAATCTTTTCAGTGTTATTAGTAATTAGTAACTTTGAAGAAAAGTTTTTAGTTTCATTAGCTGCATTAGAGATATCACTGATTGTCTTCTGATCATTTTGTTTGTGTAAAAAGCTCTCAAATCTTCTGTAGCTAGCTTTCATCGAACGAAATGATGTACTGTGGCATGTAGTTTTGCATTTAGGAGATTTTTGAGACATCACATTCGTTAGGGCCTGAAAACTGAAACGTAATTGAAGATAAACTTTAAAATTTACTCAATTTACACTAAGGCAGCATTGAAATCTAACGAAACACATTTAGAGGTCTAGGTTAGAGACGTGTTCCGGCGTCTTAAAACCTAGTAGCTGTCGTTCGCCTCTTGGCTTTAGACAGCACTAGTACGGACTTGTGCTCCCCGTACCGTCGCGTATATAAAGGGAGACCCCATTAGGTTTCAATCCTTTATCCATAGGAAGCCGAGTCTGCCACCCTATACCCGTGATACACCGGACACAGCATTCGGGGAGATTGCCTGCACGTACGGAAAGTCCTTGGTTGATTTCTCTTTCATTATTGGAACCAAGGTGTATATTGCAGTTCACGGTTATTTGGTACACCCTTTTGCCTAGTATTCCTGAGTAGTCATTTGATCTTTTCTGACTCATTAAATTTGAAAAGGTCATCAAGCGCTTGTCCTTTCACGCTTGTTTCCAATATGAAAGCGATAGAGTCACCTTTTGCCTGTTTCTCGACTCTTAAAAGATGAAACGGTAGAGTTTTGTTTCAATGTTTTAAAAATTAACTACCCACGAAATATTCCTGGTTAAAGTTAGTTTCCTTAGGGTGTTGTTCTGAAGATCGTTTCTAATGGAAACTTTTCCAGAGTACACCAACCAAGGAATCCCCTCCGATGGGAGTCCTGGTTATTTTCCTCCTTTTGGGAATGTTGGTGCTCCTTACATGGAAATGTTGTCCCTTCCTGGGTTAACTGTTGGGTTGCCTGTTTGGTTGTTTTCAACCTCTATAGTCCCGAATGTCTCCGCTACTATTCAATCAGTTCCTCCGCCTGAACAACATCATGTTGATTCCAAGGTGGACCTCTCCCCTTCTTCGCCTGTTTCTGCGTCCTCCTCTTCTACTTCGCCTGGTGAAAGTCTGGATTCGAGTAACCAGGTGGCTAAGAAGAAGAAGAAGAAGACAAAGAAGAAGAAGTCTGATAAAAGAGAGGCTAAGGCTGCAGCCGCTGCTTCTAATGCACCTCCTCTTGATAAACCTTCCAACCCTCCACAGAAAGTCAAGTTCCCTTGCATGTTGTGCACGGGAGACCATCTTCTTCGAGACTGCCCTGGCATTCCCAAGGTGCTTGAAGAATGGTCCAGCGGTCGTCCACCATTGCCTTTGGCTTCCGGGAGTCAAGTTGGGGGCACGTCTTCAACTGGTGTTGGTAAGGCTCCTAAGAAGCAGGGTAAGATTACCAATCCCTGTAAGTTGTGTGAAGGGCACCATGCCATTCACCTTTGTCCGTATATGGATGAAGCCAAGAGAGTCTTGGACAACTCAACCGTTTCTACACCATGCCTCCCGGTTGGTTATAAACGGCTTTCTTTGAGTCCTCCACCAGCTGATCCTGCGATTGGTCAAGAGTCATCCTTGGTCAATCCTGCTCCCTCGGAAATTCAGATTCAGGAATCCATTCCCGACCAACCATTGGTCGTGGGATGCATTGAGCGGCAGATCCGTAGCTGCAAGAGGTCTTCTGGTTGAGTGGATCTCATGCCCCTCGGGTTCTTCTAGTTTCTTCAGATTCTTCGGACTTGGAGAAAGATTCTCCTGTCCCTGTACTTCAAGAAGTTACTCCTCCGCCTCCCAAGATGGAGGCTACGGAGGATATTCCTCCCGCCTTCGAGATGGAGGTCATGGAGGAGGCTTCTGCTTCCGTAACATCAGGGGAAGACCTTCGCATTTCGATGGTAGCCCCTCCGAGTAGTTTGGTCGCTTCCTTTGACTGGAATCGATTTGCGGGATTTCGCCTTCCGTCTTATGTGCCTTTCGAGATCACAGTACAGGCTCTTGGTCTGGTTGTACCCAGCACCATTATAGATGAAGGCGCCTCTGTTAGTATTCTGTCTTCAACTACCTGGCAAGCTTTCGGTTCGCCGCCGCTTGCGCCTGTTACGCAGAATCTGTTGACATTCAATAGAAGAACGAGTCAACCGTTGGGGATCCTTCCAAGGTTACCTGTTACTTTGGGAGGTAAAACCGTCCATATGGACGTGATGGTCGTTCCGGGCCCCTTGGATTTCAATATGCTTTTGGGGCGTGATTACACCTATGCCATGGGAGCGCTTGTCTCCTCCCTCTTTCGCGTGATGTGCTTTCCACATGAAGGACGGATCATGACCATTGATCAGCTTTCGTTCTTTGGTCCTAATATGGCATCTGGTCCGCCATCACCCCCTCCTGGTTTCTATCCACCCGTTGTATCTGCTCCGCCGCAGGTCAACTATGTGGCTACTTACCCCGTGCCTGTGCTCAGTAATGATGCCGTCGTGCATCGAGTGCTGGGGGCATTGGGTCCTGACTTCCAGGATGATTTCCTCCCATCTGGTGTGGAACTCTTGGAAGCAATGACTTCTTGTTCATTATGATGAAGTCAGTCGGAGCAGAGTTCCTTGTCTTGTGTCAAGCTCCTTAAAAAATGAAACAAGGTTGTCGGAGCAGAGTTCCTTGTCTTGTGTCAAGCTCCTTAAACCATGAAACAAGGTGTCTTGAGGATAGTTCTTTTAATGTGTCAACCTCGTTAAAACAATGAAACATGTTCCTGTTCAATTCGAGTCTTTGATAAGATCTCGTAAAATCCCAGTCGAGTCTTTCTCTTGATCTCGTAACTTGAACCTTCACTCCATCTGCCTTTCATATGGATTGAAGCTTGGGGGGCATGTACCTCGAATTGAGTCACCATGCTAGGGGCATGCTTATTTTTTCAAGCATAGTTTGTTTCCATTTCAAGCTTGTGTAAAAATGAAACCGGTTTCAAGCATAGTTTATCTTTGTTTCAAGCTTGTGTAAAAATGAAACCAACTTCAAGCAGAGTTTTCTGATTTCAAGCTTGTGTAAAAATGAAACCATTCCCATTTTACCTCTTGTGATTGCCATTTTATCAGCCTGTTTTTGCTAGATGAGCCTTGGTTTTCTCACTCCATCGTCACTATCTGCTTGGCCGATCATATGCCTTCACTTGGTTGTTTTACCCATTCCTGAGGAACCGCTGCGATGAGTGGTCTTGTTAGCCAACCTCTTGACCTTTATCTTGTTTTGAGCAGTTCCACCATTACCGGAACCAGTTGCTACCCTTTATACCACTCGTTCCTCCAGGAGGAGTCATCTTTCAGCTCTTTTCTGACTCTCTAAACATGAAAAGATTTCCGAGGCCCTTGTCGTTTCAATCTCGTTAAAATGGACACGAATCGACATTCACCCAGTATAAGTTTAACCCTTTTTCGGGCTGGGATGGATTGATTACGAAAAAGGAATACCCTAGCCCATTGCGACTAGGAGGTTTTCCCGGATATTGTTTTCTACCTTTTCGGATCTGGGGAACTATTTACGAAAAGGGACCTGTGGAGTTTTCTTTTCCGCTGTCTTTTCAAACTCTCTAAACATGAAAAGACGCCAAGTTCTTCCTTTGTCAGACTCGTTAAACTCTGATGACATCGGAAATTGTCAATCATGACGTTATTCGAGTTTTTCCTTCCTAGGGCTCGTTAAATGTACTAGGATGGATTCGTCCGAAGGACGGATTTATATGACAAGCATATGGTATCCTCTTCAAGCTTGTGTAAAAATAAAGAGGTACTCGCCAAGCATGGTGGGGAAAAATGGAATCAACATCATTGTCAGGTCGGCAGTATGTCGCTCTTGAACATGGCACTTGTCTGCATTCATGTCGGGTTGGGGACATCTCATCTCGTTTTCACTTGCCTCCATGGGTTTGGGTGATCTCTTTTGACCTCTCATCTACTCTTTGCCTCGTCATCATGACCTTTGATCTTTTGATGTCAAATACTGCCAAATCCAATGTTGTGCCGCCAATATGTTCAAGAGAAGTTGACCTCTGCAAAATATCAACCTTCCTCTGATTCTCATATGATCCTGATTCACAACAAAACATCATGTTCCTCTATCTCGTGTCGATGATGTGGGAAACATTATGGCCCTCCTTCGACCAGGTCACTTCCTGTCGACTTCAGCTCATTATCCAGGAAGTTGACCTAGAGACTCACTTTCGGTACCTTGGAGCTTGCATGCCTCAATGGCAAGTTCTTTGCATGAAACGACAAGTTCACATCATTGGCCTTCGATCGAGTGATTTTGTGGGTGTTCGCTGCCATATCATTGTTCACATTCCGTGGATTGTACCTATGGTACCTTGAGAGCCATTGTCATTATTGGTGGTTCTCTCTACATATATTACGACTTTCATCATTGAGTGGCAATCAGATGATGTTCTTGCATGTTCGACTTTACTCACATACTCGCATGCTTGAATATGTACTATGTTCGAATTCGAGATGGAGTGCAAGACTTCTGGATTAGTAATACGATGTAATCCAGAAATTTTGTGATATTGTGGATTATTATTACATGACTCACAGATTGGATGGCTGTGACCATACCTGATTCTATTTATCAATCCTCACTGGATGGCTGCGTCCATGCCTTGGATCTAGATTATTGTACACTTTGTTATGGATGGTTGTGCCCATACCACGCATATATATCATGTATCTGAGACATCATTTGGTCTTCGCTCCGCAGGTTTTCCGATGGCGGTGTTTTCAGTCGACATGTTCTCGTAAAGCATTTCACCCCTCTCTCTCTCTTGGGCCTCATGCTTTAGGGGGCATCTATTACACAGCAATTTTTCACCGTCCCTACAATCCCCATCACGCACATTGGAGGGATCATTCCGTGACATGTGAGCAGAGAAAAGACTTGAAAATACTTTCATTGCATCCCTCTGAAGATGAGCTTTCATTGCCCTGAAGACATCTCCCTGCAAAAAACCCTAAAAATAGCTCTTTTTCCATTGGCGCGGTTCCACAGTTCAACCCTCGCGCTAAGGGAGAAAATC
Source organism: Pinus albicaulis (assembly GCA_034641835.2). Lineage (NCBI taxonomy): Eukaryota > Viridiplantae > Streptophyta > Pinopsida > Pinales > Pinaceae > Pinus > Pinus albicaulis. The sequence goes on from CM076575.1 coordinate 378,985,891, forward strand.
CTCCAAAGAGGGTGCGCCAATTGGCACTCTGTCATAGAGCCGCACCCGCGCCAACCATATTAAGAGGTGTTTTTTAAAAATAAAAGGCGGAAGTTTCATCCTAACAAATTCCTGGACTGATATCTATCTTGAGTTGGGAGGTTTGGCTACGGATTTCCATAGAGAGGAAGTAGTTTGCCACCTCTCATGGAAGCTTCCTTGATGATAGGGCCAATCCCATAATTATAGGGATCCCAACTCCCCTTCCTCCTTCTATAAAAGCTTTCTCTTCTCCATGGCAAGCTAATCTCCAAGTTCCCAAGAGCTTTCACATCCTTATGCTGCAAGAGCCTTCTTGACTCCCTTAAGGCCAAATCCAAGCAAGGAGACTATTGTCAAGTATCCGGAGAGAGAGGCTTGTCCCATCCTTGACAGGCTTTATCGAGACATGTTTTGCTGACAACCCGCCAAAGGAGAGTGTTGCGTCGAAGCTATGGTTGTATTCTTCTTTTGACTCATTAATGATAAGTGACTATTGGTTATGGTTCCACTCTTGTTCTTGATTATGTTCATGATTTATGTCCTCTTCGACTGACATATAGTTGTATATACTGGATTTTATGCTTGCGTTTGTGTTGTTTCTTGCATGTGCAGGTGTCCGATCACGGAGATCGTGAGGATTGTGATCTGCCAGGGCATAGGAATGGGAGCACCACCTCTTCTACAAAGCAGCGAGGCGTCGAATTCCGGAGTAAGCCTTCCTCATAAGTCGGTTTATTTGCAATTAAGACTGCAACTTTGGCCAAGCGTGTTTGTTTGTTGCTAGACCCCTGCTGGGCTAGTAGGGATCGCCTCTGTCCGCAGAGGGGATTTGCCTCCTCAACACCCATATTTCCCTCCATAGGTATACTATATTTCCTCTCAAAACCACCTAATATAAAACACCTTAAACACTAACTTATATTAGAAAGAAAACAAATTAATTGCATTACTTACATGGTAAATCCCTCAAAGAGGAAGATATCCCATGGATAAAATAATCATTATACTTGGTGTGCATTCCTCCCCACTCTTTCATTGGACGAAGCAATGGTACAAGATCCATTATATGGCATAACTAAGTCATTAATGCCACATGTTATTACATAGATGATGTCCACTAACCATATTATGATGGATGACAACTAGCCCAGTCACCACCTTGGCAATGAGGACAGTGTAAGGTTAATTGTAGATGTATAAATTACATGTCCACTAAGTCAAGAATAACTAACAAGGTGGGTTATTCACACCAACATCCCGCCTTAAGATTTACATAGGGTACAAATATAAAGTAAATTTTTGCTCACATATTTGACCATATAAATAACTTACCAAAACCCTCTTGTAGTATTCACTTTGGTAAGATGTGAGAGAAAAAAATTTCCCAATGCTACAAATATTCCCCCCAAAATGTGAATAGGACATGCAGACAATCAACTTTGAGAACAACCCCTTATTATAATTAGGTGCAAACAAACTCATAATATTTTGTCTTTCTTCATATCAATACAAAAATACTTTCATAATAAGCATAGGTGTATTGGATCAAGAACGATGGGACCCATAAAGATATTAAAGAATATTCTCCATAAAGTAGAAACTACAAGCTATATTCTAATGAAGTTGTAGGCAAGTGTTAAAAATTGGCAAGAGTTCTCCAATCAAGCCAAAAACAATGTTGCAAACAACATATCATAGTAAAAAAAAGGCACATGAACAAAGAAGGAAAAACGGTTGTCATCAAAACAATCAAGATAACTCAAGTGTTAAAGATAAAGAGGACCATATCAGTACATGAAAAAGAGAAATTATTAATGATAAAGAGGATCATATTAATACATGAAAAAAACAGTATAATAAAGATCAACATAATTACTTTTAAAAAAATGGTGTTGAATAAGAATATAATTGTAGAAAAATATTTGTTAAAAATTAAAAAAAAAAAACTATCAATATACTCAAAAATATAGTAGAAGTTTAAAATTTTAAAATGTAAATACATAAAAAGAAACAACCAAAAAAATGCAATCTTACCCCAAAATAATGCTCAGTGTCAAATTTAGTATACTAAGAATGGGATAGTGTCTTATTACATATATTATTTTTTAAATGACTAGGGAAGAATACGATGTATATGATGCTTAGGACTTCTTTGGTATTCAACTATAAATTAAGGTGTTGGAATTTTTATTTTTTTTTAACTGGAACGTGTATGTTTTATTCATGATTTGGTTGGGCCGGAGCCTAATCAACCTTTGTTACACAACATTGCCTTACATCTTAATACATCTTGATGTACTTTGTATCTCGATTTAAGGAACACTTTAATGGATAATGCTATTGTCGTTGATGTTAAGTTCGCCCGATGCAAGAAGGCAGCCTTTGTTTGCCATTTTATCTGCTTCACTATTCGAGCTTTTGAGAATGTGGAAAATTTGGAAGGATTCAAAGTCCTGTAGAACAATCTTTAACCTTTTCAGAGACTTTTTGAGTGTGGCATTGTTGAACTGGTCCTGCAGATTGATCTTCTTGATGAGGATTTCTGAGTCTCCAAATGCTTGACAATCTTTGATGCCTATATCCCGGACAAGTTTACAAGATTTTGTGAGACCAAGAAGTTTTTCCTGTTTATTTGTACGGTGACCAAGCCCCCAGCTGAAGTAGTCTTTTCTAGTGCTGTCTGAGGAGTAGATGACTCCACCAGTGCCCGCTACCTCGGGTTTTCCCTTGGAGGCACCATCAAAGAAAATTGTAGTTTTGAATTGATTCCTCCACCAAAGTTGGAAACTGGCTTCTGGTTCTCTTAATCTCCAGTGTGGGTTGGGAAGAGGGAGGGTCAGAGATTTTCATTTGGGGAGAGGGCTAAGATGATTCAACCAGCTCTTTTCAGAAGGGAGGAGTGAAGAATCTGATTTTTGCGATTGCTGAAGGACAGATTCTAGAAGTAGAGCTTTTGCTTTAGCAGCTATTTTTTCAGGGAAGCAAGGAGTATTATTGAATGTCGAGTCATTCTGGGTGAGCCAGATTTCCCAACACACGAATTTAGGGATAGAGAGCCAATTTTGATACCAAAGAGAGTTGTTGGGGATGGAATGAGGATAGGTTTGAAACCATGAGGAGTAAAGATCAACCACAGTACATTGCTAGGGAGAATTAAGTTGCAGTTCGAGGAGTGTTATTTTCCAAAATTATTTGGCAAAAAAACAGTCTATGAAAAGATGAGAGGCTGTCTCTCCAGCATTTCTGCACATCCCACATCTATGAGGTCCAGCAATGTTTCTTTTTAGCAAGTTGTCCCCTGTCAACAATTTTTTATGCATGAGGATCCAGAAAAAGAAATTGACTTTCGGGAGCCCTGAAGAATTCCAAGCCTATTTCCACATACTAGGAGAACGAATTATATCCTTTTTTGGCTGCAGAGCATTGTATCCTGATGTAGAGGTATAAGTGCCGGTGTCTCCCCAGCCCCAGTTATCTGAACTGTCACAATGGATGGGCGCAACATTAGAGAGGAGCGATTTTAGCATTGCCAGTTGTGGGAGAAGATGCTCCGAAAGAATTGGGAAGCCCCAGTCCTGCCAATTCCCCTTGTTATCCCACTCTACTATGTCAAAGATCTTACGATACCCTGTAGCAAGAAGCCAGCATCGGAGGTCAAGAATTTCATCATGGGAATTAAGAGGAGCGTAATTCATTATGCGGTCTTCCCACAAGTAATTTTTTTTTCCATTTCCTGGAATACGCTAGAGGTGAATCATAAAGTGACTGATACTATTTCTGCAAAGGTTCCAGGTTAACGTGCTAGGGGAGGTGTTTTCAACTGATAATTACCTGAGAGAGACCCCCTGTGCATATTTTTTCCTGAGCGTATCGCTGACTGGATGTGCAGGGTCGGAATAGATTTTCCAAAGAAGATTGCAGCTGAGTGCGAGATTGGAGATAGCAAGATCTCTTATCTGGAGTCCTCCATCTGCTGTTGGGCGTTTTACTAGATCCCAGTTTTCCAAGTGCAGTTTTCTTTGATTACCTTTTCTCCCTTGCCAGAGGAAGTCTCGCAGAAGGTAGGAAATTTTCTCCATGATGTATTTAGGAGCAAGGAGGAAATAGGCTTGGTAGATAGGAAGGGTGGATAGCACAGATTTTATTAAGATTGTTTTTCCTCCCTTTGTGACCCAGTACCCTCCCCAAGAAGTGATCTTGGATTTAATCTTGCCGATGATACCTTGCCATAGTGTTCTGTTATTAACTCCGGAAGTTAGAGGTAGGCCAAGATATTTGATGCTGTCCCAATGGGCATAGCCCTCGAAGCCTAGGATCTGGGCTATATTGTTCAGATTGCCTTGATCCGCATTCCATCCGTAGATCGAGCTCTTTCTATCATTTATCAATGCTCCTGAGGCTCTGCAGTAGCTTTTTAGGATAGAGTCACAAGATTTAGCTATTCTCGTAGAGGCACCACCAAGGAGGGAGTCATCTACAAAGAGAGCATGGTTTATAGGCTTTTGGGAATTAGAAGTACGAATTCCAAGGAGACCACCAGAATTCATTTATGCAGAAATATTTCCGCTGAGGGAATCCACCATTAGTATAAACACAAGAAAGGAGATAACGGGAAACCTTACCTCAAGCCACGCTGAGCTTGGAAGAAGGATGTTGGCCGGCCATTAACTAGAGGAGCAATCCAAGGATTTTCAATACAGGCTTTGATGAGATTGATGAATTGAACAGGGAAGCCGAAGGATCGGAGGACTTGGAAGAGGAAGGAGTGATTGACCTTGTTGAAGGCATTGGCCATGTCGAGCTTGATCAAAATCCCCTTCTCTTTCCTTAGTTTACTAGAGTGGATAGCTTCCTGGACTTGAATGACATTATCCAAGATATGTCTGCTTTTGAAAAACCCCCCTTGAGGGCTAGAGATTAATTTTTCAAGCAGGGGTTTCACTTGTTTGTAAGGATTTTGGCCAAGATTTTGTAGGAAGCGTTACAAAGAGAAATGGGCCTGAATCTGCTAAAATTTTATGGATTGACCTCTTTTGGAATTAAGGCTAGGAAGGTTGAATTGATGCCTCCCCCAACCTTGGCTTTACTGAAGAAACCTTGTATCATTTTCAGCAGATCTGTTTTGATGATGTTCTAGCAGACTTTGTAAAAGTGTATAGAGAAACCATTTGGCCCAGGGGCCTTATCTGATTCCATAGCGCATATTACTTTGATAATTTCTTCTTCGGGTAGTGGTTTCAAGAGAGCTTGATTTTCCTCATGATTATTGAGATGAGGGATATTATAAAGAAGGTATTTAGTGTCCTCTATGCTGCCTTCATTCCCAAGCCCGCAGAGGTTTTTGAAATGATTTTCAGCTGCTGATTTAATTTGATCAAAATTTTTGCAGATCTGACCTTCTTCATTTTTTATCTCAGTAATATGGTTGCAAGATAGTCGGGCTTTGTACTGTCAATGGAAGAATGAAGTGTTTTGGTCTCCTGCCTTGAGCCATAGACTACGAGATTTGAGCCTCCAATACTCTTATTCCCGTCTGAAAGAGCGATGGGTGTTTCTTTGGAGCGCTGCCTCTTTATTTCGAATTTCTGGAGTGATATGTAGGTCTTCTATTCCCATTTGCAGAGTTTCCAACGAGTGAAGAACTTCATTTCTCTGTTGAGTATGGTTTTTAGATGGATTCCTTAGCCACTCTTTTAAAGATTTTTTTGTGGCTTTTAATTTTTGTTCCCACACATAGTTGGGGGATCCATTAATGATGGGATTGTCCTAGGCTGATTGAACAATGTTAAGAAAGCCTTCTTTTTCAATCCAGAGAGGGTTGAATTTAAAGGGGATTGGGCCCAGATCTTCCTCAGGAACCATAAGAAGTTGAATTGGCTTATGGTACGAGGTGATTTTAGTGAGGATTTTTGTGGAGATAAGTAGATTTTCCAACAGCAAGGAGCTTTGAATTAGGAATCTGTCCAACCAGGAAAAAATGTGGTCAGTCCCAGTTCGATTATTGGTCCAAGTGTATGTGCCTCTTATAGGTGCGAAATCAAGAAGCTCCCTTTGCTGCATTAGTTCTTCAACCAAAGGCAGCAGTTGGTCTCTGGTGCTGGTCCCCCCCCTTTTTTATTTTGGCTTCATGAAAATATTGAGATCTCTCGCCAGAATGATGTTGTTGGGGGAGTGAAGGTCTAAAAATTTGGAGAGAGAGTTCCAACATTCTCTTTTTTCAGCATAAAATACAGGAACATAGAGATTGAATAAGGCTATAGTTAACTTAATTTTAAGGTGCTTGAGCTCAGTGTAGATCCAGTGCTGGGTCTCATGCGAGTTAAGCAGATGGAAGTGATCGTTAGTCCAGAGTGTTTCAACTCCTCCTGAGGATCCCCTCGAGCTGACTGCTTTGCTCGCATTCTTTTTCCATTTTGACTTATTGATTTCCATGAGGGCTTGCCCTTCTATTTTAGTCTCTTGGAGCAAGAGGATATCTGTGGGTTCTATTTTCATCAGATCTTTGACGGCTTCGATTTTTGGTTGGGTCCCCAGACCTCTGCAGTTCCAAGAGACTATATGCATTATTTACCTGGTGAGGGGTTTGGGAGGCCTCCCTTAGAAGGTCATGCTCTTGTATTTCTCCCAATAGACATTTCTATTATGGATTGGATGCCTTTCATTTTTAGACATTTTTCTTCTTCTTCCCTTACTACTTTGTGAGGCTTCCTACCTTCCCTCTTCGAGGTCTCTCATAGATCTCATCCTGCGAGGAGTTGGAGAGGGTTCTACCACTTTTCTTGTTATATCTAAATACACGCGAAGGGATGGAGGAGCAGCTGCTGCAGGGGAACACCGGTGGTAAGCTCCACCTCCTTCTTTGTTTGGTTGAGGGATGTCATTCTGTGGCGGGGTAATCAAATCTGCTTCTGGAGGATTTGGAGGGGAGCTTCCATTGGGGTTTGGATTCTCGTCCAGGGCATGGGGGATCCTCTTTTCATTTCCTTGATCTTCAATATTGTTCCCCTTTGTAGGCCCTTTCCCTTGAGCTTTTGCATGGCTAGCTTTCTGGACTGTTTTCCACTGCTCTCCCTTCGACTTGTCACTCTGATCTTCGACTTTTTTCTTGCAATATATCGCAAAATGCCCAGAACCATGGAAATGTCTACATTTGAAGGGTAGCTGCTCATAATCCAGTTCTTGGATATGAGACCATCCAGCAACTGTGAGTTTTATTGCTTCTGGTAGTCCTTCTTCAAGGTCTACTTCCACGCATATTTGAGCACAAGAATAATGATCTTTCCTTGCAGCCTGGTCGATATGTTTTCCAAGGGAGTTGCCAATGATTTGGAGTGATTTCTGGTTCTAGCAGTGCAGGGGAATATGGGGAAGTCGCACCCATACTGGGACAACAGTGGGCACATCTTGTGTCGAATCAAAATCCAGCGACCATTTGTTTAGATATAAACCTTGTGGCCCCATGAAATAAGGCCCATTTCTGAAGATGAGACTTCGTTCCTTAGCAGATTTGAACACGAACACGAAGAAGCCTTTGCCTACGAAGTAAGATTTGATGCCTTCCTTGATCAATGGGGACCATTTTCTCTTGATCCAGTCTTCAACTGATTTGGGCGAGGGCTAGAGGCCTGTGAACTGTCCTATGAGTCCTTTGTCTGCTAGGTTCAGAGCAGATCGGCAAGTTTCTTCCCCAGGGAGGGCCACCAAGGGTATATTGTCCTTTTGTTTTACGAATTTCTGTTTTTGTGCCGTTGGGGGCCATTTTCAGCACGCAACCACCATTTTCTGGAATTCACGAACTTTTGGAGGAAGGGGGAGGGGCTCCAAGCCCCCCTCATGGGCCATGGCAGAATGGAGGGCTGTAAGAGTGCAACTGCGGGCATGTGCAACGCAAAATCTCAGGAGAGCTAGTTCACACGGCTAGAGCATATAACTTAGTGAAAACTAATCGCCACACTAAGGTGTTGGAATTTGAAGTGAAGGTATTTACTATACTTTTCAAATTTTTAATATTACTTTCCAAGTAAAGATGTCTATTCAATATTAAATTTTATTTTATTTTATTAAAACAATGACTTAGTTGAGATTAAAATTTAGAAAAATGGATATGGAATTTAACAACAATTTTGGATTCTTAAATAATTTCTAAATACAAATATTTAAATTAAGAATTAAACTGAACTTGTGCTTTGAATTATTAATCCATAATTCATAACACCATTAATCATATGTTAAGGTGTAAATATTTTTAGTTATTAGAAGATTAGTTCACATCCTTAAAACTGTTATTCTCCTATTGAGAGTGTAATTCATTCTTGGTTATGATGTTAGAAAATATTCCACCACTCTACTGGATGAGTATCTAGCAGCATGAGGAGGATCTAACCTAAGGACCATTATCCGTCATTGTCATTGTTTGTTATGATGTTAGAAAATATTCCACCACTCTATGGGATCACTATCTATCAAAAGAAAGAACAAATAAATAAATAAATATTAATCATTAATTGTGAAATAATAATTACTTATAAAATTTTAAATTAATTAATATAAAATAATTATTATTTATAAAGTCTTAAATTAATTTTCATATATATACCTAGTTCATGATCTTAACCTTCAAATAAAATACATGGTGGTTCATGATGTTAACCTTTAGAATAAAATATAATTTAGAGGATTTAGTCTTAATAGTTCTATGAGGAGATTATGTCTCTAAAGATGCTATGATGTTATGGTCTAATCCTGAGTAAGACTAGACTATATATGTGTGAGAGCTGCTATTTATGAGGAAATTGAAAATTCTATATCAAAATTCCACTCTCATATAGATAAAAACTGATTTAATGAATTTATAGAATTTTGTGTCAAAATATCATCTTACATTCAAGCAATTAAAAATCTCCCAATATACAAAAAAAAAAAAATAAGAGTTGTGCCAAGTATCCACCAACCAATCATTGATGTAGGTAGGTCAGCATCATCTTATAAGTCATGTCTGCATCTCGAAAAGAAAGAATCCACCCAACATTAATGTTTCATGATCTCATGAATAAATTTTAAAATAGACTTTGACCTTTTAGCAGTATCAACAAAAAGATGCCAATAAGATGCCAATAAAAGCTCAATAAAACAAGAATCTTTAGTAATATTTTCATTTAGTTGGTTAGTCTAAAAGGTACACATTTTCACTCAGAATCTGGCAATGATTTTTAGAAAATCTAGCAAAGATTTGCCCAAAATCTTGTTTACAGTTGTTAAAATTAAATATTTTGAGTGCCCTAAGGATTTTTGATAGTGTTGAATCCATTTCCAGGATCAAAAATGGATTCTAAACATTCCAAACACATGATTTTTAAAATTTTAGTTAACCAAATTCTAGCAATTTTTTTCCATCCAGGCGAATTCGCATGCTCGGTAGACAACTTCGTTCTAAAATCCCAATTGAGATGAACTTGGGAGGATTTTTACTTGATATAGCCCCACTGGGGCTATATGCCAACATTTGGACATCACGAACCTAGGAGTGAGCAATTATTGTCAGAGTGTTGAAACATTGAGTAGACAACCACATTGCAGCGTACTTGCTCGATGGGAATGATGGTAAATAAATGAGGAGTCTTTCGTTCAACGAATCGGGAGCTGTCACAGCCTCTCGATCAACCTTATCACGTGACCCCCCTTCTCCGGCTCGATGGTGGACCCGCGAAAGTAGGCGACGGCGCAATTATTGTCAGAGTGTTGAAACATTGAGTAGACAACCACATTGCAGCGTACTTGCTCGATGGGAATGATGGTAAATAAATGAGGAGTCTTTCGTTCAACGAATCGGGAGCTGTCACAGCCTCTCGATCAACCTTATCACGTGACCCCCCTTCTCGCAGAAAATGGCAACGAAACTTTTCAATTGTTAGGTGTTGAAACTACATTGAGTATAAAACCACACTTAACATTTACGGCGTACTTATTTTTTGTTTTGGATGGGAATGATGGTAAATAAATGAGGAGTCTTTCGTTCAACGAATCGGGAGCTGTCACAGCCTCTCGATCAACCTTATCACGTGACCCCCCTTCTCCGGCTCGATGGTGGACCCCGCAGAAAATGGCAACGAAACTTTTCCTCTTGGCGGACGGCGACAGCAACGGCAGCATGGATCTCATCTCTGTCGCATCCTCCACCACATCTCTCCCTAGCGTCGCTCCTCCCCATCCGCCACCCCACGACCACCGACCACCAATCTCCATCAATGCTCCACGACACAGATTGATAATTCCGCGAGAAAAGTACGCAGTTTGAATTGTAAAATTTGAATATGAAAAACTGCTCTCCAACCCACCAGGCCTGAGTACTCATTATCTGTGTTTTCCTGGCGATTATGAAAGAATTCCAGAAGGCGTGATCGAGTATGTTTCCCTTGACATTGGCTGGCTTTGAATCGTGAATGGGTGTCGGCGAAATCAGGCAGGAGTTTCCTCAGCATTTAATCTGCCATTCCGATTCCTTCTATGTCGGCCACAATATGACCGCGCTCTCTCAGAACGATCTAGGCAACAAATATTTCATTTTGCCTCACCATTTTTTGAGTCTCCATTATCGCTTGTATCGTTGGCTTCCCTAATATCGCAAACAGCCCCTAAAGTTCCTAATTTTCCCACTGCTCGCGTATCATCGCCTTTACGCAATATTGGACGTGAGGCTGGTCTCTGTCAGCCGTTTGAGTTACAGAAGTCCAACGTCGCTGGAGGCCTTTGGATCAGAGTGTCGGCAGACTTTATTACAAAAATTATGAAGGACGGGAGGTTAAACTCCGACGAGGGTTGCCTTGCAGTGGTGAGGGATTTTTCAGATGATAAGCTGCATCGCCTCTGCAATACTCCGCAATTGTGGAAATATTATGCGTAGTTGGTCACGGCAAGACGCACTTGGAGGGTTATTACGTGTAATATAAGTAAGCTTTCATTAATTCTTGTGAAAATTGAGATATATACATCCACGAGCTTTTACCGTGATGTCTTAAGTAGCAGTTTAAAAGTTATTGCGTGTCATATGAATAAGTTTTCATTAATTCTTTTGAAAATAAAAATATTTACATCCATAAATAACTAGAAATAACCCTGTAAAACCAATGTATCTTCTTAATTATTGACATCAACCAACATGGACTAAATTTTTTTTATACTGATATCCTGATTTGCCTTAACTTTTAAATTGGAATATGCAGTACTAATCTATTAATTTCCAGGTTATTTGGAAGTATTTTTTAGACAGCGTGGACTATGTACTACTTAGAGGCAAACCTAAGATCCTATGGGTAAATAGGAGTGGAATGTTGTGCACCAAATAAGAGTGGAGTGTTGTATAGTATATTATTATTATTGGTGCAAGATCATCATTGGTAAATAAGAGTGGAGTGCTGTGTAGTATATTATTATTATTGAAATTAAATTTGAGATTGAGAAATGTTAGTTTATAGTTTTTTGTAAGAGATATATGTATGGCAATTAATAATTAAAGGTTTGATTTAATGGTATGGAAATTGGAAAAAATATTTATTTGTAATGTTTATATTTTGATTTTTTTTTACATATTTAATAATTTTTTTTACTAATTTAAGTTTGATTTAATGGTATGTAAACTGGAAAAACCTTATTTTTAAGGCTTATATTTCGCAAATTTTTTTATATATTTTTGGATTTTTTATACTAATCTCACATCATTATAATCACATTACAATTTGAAAAAAAACCACAATTTCTACCTATCCATTACATTGTTTATCATGTTGAAGATTTTTGATGAATTTAAATTAATTAATAATAATAATAATATATGATTTAAGACAAAATTGGTGTATTATCAACTTATCATTAATTAAATGAATAACTAAATTAAGTTTACATTATTAATCAATTTACTATGAAATATAATTTAAATAAAAATAGCACTTATTGATATTATTAAAATCAATTTATATAAGAGACGAAAATAAATTATTTTGAACAGTAAATTAAAGAAAATAATTATATTTAAAATTATTAATAATATAAAAAATAAAAATAAACCAAACATTGTTTACAGTTATTCAAGATAATACCACAAATAAATTTAATAGAATTTAAAAATAACTCACTTATCATCTTTTACGATCATAAAAGAAAACTATAAGATCTATGGTTCACTTTAATTTTACATATATATTGTTTCACTCTAATTTATGTCTTACATTCTGAATGTTGAAGTTTAGCGGTAGGAGAAAGTAATAATTAAAACTTGATTTCAGGTTTATATGAGAAACACATCGTTGCCTTTTTATTAGTCTAGTTAAAAGTCAAATATTAACATAGGATATTGTAAAAATATTAATATAATAATAATTAACTTATTTTAATAAAAAATAAATAAAATTGAAATTTGATAATATTGAAAAAAATAACATATGTATTTTATGACAAACACATAGACCACAAGTATAATGAAGACATATGCAATTAACATGTATGCATCAAAAAAAGTTTTTTTATTCATTTTAAGGGGTGAACCATGCTTTGATACCACTCTTTTGTAATGCTCTCTTTCCACATTTACTCAAGCTAACTAGGACACTGAGGTAAACATGTGACGAAGAGTTAGTTTGATATTACTCAACTCCCCAAGTACATTTAAGGAAGTGGAACCAACAAGAGAGGACCAATATGACCTTCTTCAAATGCTACAAAACCTCCAAGAGCCAACAAACCCCTGGAGGGGTAAAACCTCTAAGACAACATGTTGTTTGAATAAACTAAAGCCCCATTGGAATTGATGACAAGCCCTCTGTGTGGTTGAAAACCTCTAGTCGCATAAATAGCAAGGCATCTATGCAACTGCAGCCTTTTTTAGGCAGTTCTGTGTCGACGACCCCAGATTTTGAGCCACTTTTTCAAGGCCAAGACAAAGGACTCTGCCTAGAACTTCATGAAACTTCAAGAAATGATAAATAACATGATGACAATGCCTCTATTGCAAAATACGAATAAGGACTTTACCTGACAAGGCATAAATATGTTAGACATTCTGTCAAGCATATCTTGAACATGTAATCTATAGGTCATGTAAACACATATGAACATAGGGACTTGATACTTATTTGAGAATCACCAAGAAGGAATAATTTCCTCTCTTAATCATTACATTACTATCTATTAAGGAATAAATTCATTATTCATTCATTTAATAAAAAAAACATGATGAGAGCCATGAAAAATATCTATCATAAACCCATGCTTATAACCAGCAGATTAACAATGATAGAAAAACCATTAAGATCAAATAATAACATGAAAATTTACACATAGTACACAAGAGGAAAAGAGCTCTTATTAACATATTCAAAATTCAACGTGGAAAGGGACTTCCACGTATGACCCAACCATAGGTTGGGTTGAACCAAATGTTTCTTCAACTAATGATGCCCATGCCATATCCAAAGCATGAATGCGGGGCTTCCAACAAAGAAACCGTGGATTCCTTAGGATTCACCACAATCCACCAAAGGATTCCTAGGGCTAATCCCTCATCTATAAAACTAGGTTTTACTGCACAATCCCTCCAAGTGATTCCTAGGCCCAAATCAGAAACATAGGCTACGAGGATTTATCGCAATCCCACCATATAAAGATCTAGGGATAACTATGCCTATAGAAGCATGGATTCCTCTCGATATCTCCACGTAAACTATGAGGAATTTGTCTGTCTCTAACCTCAAGGATTTGTTGTATATCCCGCCATTCACTGATCGAGGATTCCTAGGCCCAACGAGACTCCACCCTCTAGGTTTTATGGTATTTCCTTCCATTCACTGGTCGAGGGTTCCTATGCCTAACGAGAGAATACACAATTAGGCTTTATCGCAATCTCACCTTCATCGGTCCATGTATTCCTACTCCTTGTGTTTCCTCCTGAGACCACCCCACTCAGTTTCGAAACCATCCAAAAATCCACCACAACCAAGTAAAATACTAACCCCATCACACCATGGCTATCCAGAAATGGCAAGGAAAGGCTGAAAACCATAGTCACACATGGAAAAACCCATGCCCATGACAACAAGAGAACTAAATACACACATGCATGTACCATGCATGCAAAAACTAGCAAGGGAATCATACTTGCAACTTGATACCTGCAAGTAATCCCATTGTAGTATGATTCCCTTGCTATTTTTTGCATGCATGGTACATGCATGTGTGTATTTAGTTCTCTTGTTGTCATTGGCATGGGTTTTTCCAGATGTGACTATGGTTTTCAGCCTTTCCTTGCCATTTCTGGATAGCCATGGTGTGATGAGGTTAGTATTTTACCTGGTTGAGGTGGATTTTCGATGGTTTCGAAATTGAGTGGGGTGGTCTCAGGAGGAAACACAAGGAGTAGGAATACATGGACCAATGAAGGTGAGATTGCGATAAAGCCTAATTGTGTATTCCCTTGTTAGGCATAGGAACCCTTGACCAGTGAATGGAGGGACATACCATAAATCCTAGAGGGTGGAGTCTCGTTGGGCCTAGGAATCCTCGATCAGTGAATGGTGGGATATACAACAAATCCTAGAGGTTAGAGACAGACAAATTCCTCATAGTTTAGGTGGAGATATCGAGAGGAATCCATGCTGCTATAGGCGTAGTGATCCCTAGATCTTTATATGGTGGGATTTCGATAAATCCTCGTAGCCTATGTTTTTGATTTGGGCCTAGGAATCACTTGGAGGGATTGCACAGTAAAACCTAGTTTTATAGATGAGGGATTAGCCTTAGGAATCCTTTGGTGGATTGTGGTGAATCCTAAGGAATCCATGTTTTCTTTGTTGGAAGCCTCGCATTCATGCTTTGGATATGGCATGGGTGTCATTAGTTGAAGAAACGTTTGGTTCAACCCAATCCATGGTTGGGTCATAAGTGGAAGTCCCTTTCCATGTTGAATTTTGAATATGTTAATAAGAGCTATTTTCCTCTTTTGTATTATGTGTAAATTTTCATGTTATTATTTGATCTTAATGGTTGTTCTATCATTGTTAGCTCTGGCAGTTATAAACATGGGTCTATGATAGATTTTTCATGGCTCATCATGTTACAGTAAATAAATGAATAATGAGATTTATTCTGTGAATAGATAGTAATGCAACGATGGGGACGTATTCCTTCTTGAATGATTCTGAGTAAGTATCAATCCTATGTTAAATAATGTGTTTACATGACTATAGATACATGTTCAGATATGCTTAAACGAATGATGACATATTTATGCATATCGAAGAATCCTTATTCATATTTTGCAATGACATTTCAACATGTGTATCATTTGCAGAGTTTCATGAAATTCAGGCGAGTCCTGTCTTGGCCTTGAAAGAAGTGGCCTAATCTAGTCATACAATGTCTTCTGAAACTACTACTGTAATTACATGGATGCCTTTGCTATTCCTCTTGGCCCCAGAGGGGTACCTATACACGAAAGGAAGCAATCATGGAATACCAATGGGAGACTGGCCTATTCAGACATGTTGTCGAGTTTGACCCCTCAGTGGCTCTTGGGGACACATGGCATCGAGGAGGTCATGTGTCATCTCTTAGTAGTTCCACTTCCTTAAATGTAGGAAACAGATAATATCAAACTAACGTCACATGTTACTTACCAAATGACGGATGTACCATATGGAAAGTATTACAAAGGTGGTATCAAAACATGGGTCCCTTGCCATGAATAAAAAAACTTTTTTTGATGCATACATGTTAATTGCATATGTCTTCATTATACTTGTGGTCTATGTATTTGTCATAAAATACATATGTTATTTTTTTTAATATTATCAAATTTCAATGTTATTTATTTTTTATTAAAATAAGTTAATTATTATTATATTAGTATTTTTACAATATCCTATGTTAATACTTGACTTTTAACCAGACTAATCAAAAAGCGTTGCAACGATGTCTTTCTCATATAAACCTGAAATCAAGTTTTAATTATTACTTTCTCCTACGGCTAAACTTCAACATTCAGAATGTAAGACATAAATTAGAGTGAAACAATATATGTGTAAAATTAAAGTGAACCACAGATCTTATAGTTTTCTTTTATGATCGTAAAGATGATAAGTGAGTATTTTTAAATTCTATTAAATTTATTTGTGGTATTATCTTGAATAGTTGTAAACAGTGTTTGGTTTATTTTTATTTTTTGTATTATTAATAATTTTAAATATAATTATTTTCTTTAATTTACTATTCAAAATAATTTATTTTCTTATGTTATATAAATTGATTTTGATAATATCAATAAGTGCTATTTTTATTTAAATTATATTTCATAGTAAATTGATTAATAATGTAAACTTAATTTATTTATTCATTTAATTAATGATAAGTTGATAATACACCAATTTTGTCTTAAATCATATATTATTATTATTATTAATTAATTTAAATTCATCAAAAATCTTCAACATGATAAACAATGTAATGGATGGGTAGAAATTGTGGTTTATTTTCAAATTGTAATGTGATTATAATGATGTGAGATTAGTATAAAAAATCCATAAATATATGAAAAAAATTGCAAAGTATAAGTCTTACAAATAAGTGTTTTTCCAGTTTACATACCATTAAATCAAACTTAAATTAGTAAAAAAAATTCTTAAATATATTAAAAAAAATGCAAAGTATAAACATTACAAATAAGTATTTTTTCCAATTTCCATACCATTAAATCAAATCTTACAAATAAGTGTTTTTCCAGTTTACATACCATTAAATCAAATTTAAATTAATAAAAAAAAATATTAAATATCTAAAAAAATGCAAATTATAAACATTACAAATAAATATTTTTCCCAATTTCCATACCATTAAATCAAACCTTTACTTATTAATTGCCATACACATATCTCATACAAAAAAAACTATAAACTAACATTTCTCAATCTCAAATTTAATTTCAATAATAATAATATACTACACAGCACGCCACTCTTATTTACCAATGATGATCTCGCACCAATAATAATAATATACTATACAGCACTTCACTCTTATTTGGTGCACAGCATTCCACTCTTGCCTCTAAGTAGTACATAGTCCGCGCTGTCTAAAAAATACTTCCAAATAACCTGGAAATTAATAGATTAGTACTGCATATTCCAATTTTAAAAATAAGGCAAATCAGGATATCAGTATAAAAAAGATTAGGTCCATGTTGGTTGATGTCAATATTTAAGAAGATGCATTGGTTTTACAGGGCTATTTATGGATGTAAATATTTTTATTTTCAAAGGAATTGATGAAAACTTATTCATATGACACGCAATAACTTTTAAACTGTTACTTAATACATCATCGTAAAAGTTCGTGGATGTATATATCTCAATTTTCACAGGAATTAATGAAAGATTACCCATATTACACGTAATAACCCTCCAAATGCGTCTTGCCGTGACCAACTGCGCATAATCTTTCCGCAATTGCGGAGTATTGCAGAGGCGATGCAGCTTATCATCCGCAAAATCCCTCACCACTGCAAGGCGACCCTCCTCGGAGTTTAACCTCCCATCCTTCATAATTTTTGTAATAAAGTCTGCCGACACTCTGATCCTAAGGCCTCCGGCGATGTTGGACTCCTGTAACTCAAACGGCTGACAGAGACCAGCCTCACGTCCGATATTGCGTAAAGGCGATGATACTCGAGCAGTGGGAAAATTAGGAATTTTAGGGGTCGTTTGCGATATTAGAGAAGCCAACGATACAAGCGATAATGGAGACTCAAAAAAATGGTGAGGCAAAATGAAATATTTGTTGCTTACCTTCAGTTGATCGTTCTGAGAAAGCGCGGGCGTCTTGTGGCCGACATAGAAGGAATCGGAATGGCAGATTAAATGCTGAGGAAACTCCTGCGTGATTTCGCCGGCACCCATTCACGATTCGAAGCCAGCCAACGTCAAGGGGAACATCCTCGATCATGCCTTCTGGAATTCTTTCATAATCGCCAGGAAAACACAGATAATGAGTACTCGGCCTGGTGGGTGGGAGACCAGTTTTTCATATTCAAATTTCACAATTCAAACTGCGTACTTTTCCCGCGGAATAATCAATCTGTGCGGTGCAGCATTGATGGAGGTTGGTGGCCGGTGGTCATGGGGCGGGGGATGGGGAGGAGCGGCTCGAAGGAGAGATGTGGCGGAGGATGCGACGGAGATGAGATCCATGCGGCGAATGCTGCACACCACTGCCATAGGCCGCCGTCGCCCAAACGAAATGCCATCAAATAGATCAAAACTGTAGATCATCGTGCGGTGAACATTTCCTGCCTGCGCATTTATGGACCTATGGTAGTGAAAATAAGGCTGGCCAGAAGAGAGGGGGTCGCCTGAAAAGGCTGATCGAGAGCTGTCACATCAGCTCGTCGAAAGAAAGACTCCTCCATAAATAAAAGGCAACTAAATATTTTGGCAGAAGATCTTTGGCCCAGACTCGGAAACATTCCTTCAACGCTTATTATCTGTTCCCTATCTATAATTTTTTTGACTTTATAGGTAGCGATATGACCCTATATTCCACCCGGCATTAAATCCTTTAATGCCTATCTCTTGTCTCAAATATAATGGACTTCGACCCAAAATGTATTACATATGGATAAAGACTCCTCCAACTAAATATTTTGGCAGAAGATCTTTGGCCCAGACTCGGAAACATTCCTTCAACGCTTATTATCTGTTCCCTATCTATAATTTTTTTGACTTTATAGGTAGCGATATGACCCTATATTCCACCCGGCATTAAATCCTTTAATGCCTATCTCTTGTCTCAAATATAATGGACTTCGACCCAAAATGTATTACATATGGATAAGGCGGAATAGGATGAGATAATTTTCAGGATAAGCCCTGTAATTGCCTCTGCAAATAATCCTAATTATTAGTTGTGAAATTTTTTTGACTTTTCCAACAAAATCAGCTAGCCCTTGCTATAAATTCAGCATTGCATTACATCATGAGGCAAACCCAACCTTGGTAGTTTGCTGTTTTTTGTTTTCTTGAACTACATTGCTTCTGAGTTTAAGTCATCTAAGTTTCTGAATAAGCTTGACATCGATTCCGTTGAGAGCCATTACTTGTCTGGCCAATTTAACTCCATGATCAATAACAGCAGTAACGTGACTGTCACTGCCTACCACGCTGAATGGCGTTGGCCTGACCCTTTTCTGTTCGGCGGGTTAGCTGCCATGTTGATCATAGTTGCGATTATGTTACTTATATTAGCTAATTGCTCTTACTGGAAAACCATTGATTCTCCGAATACTGGGCAAGCTCTTAACGTTTCCACTGAGTCAGGTATGCAAAATGCAAAGATGTCAGGTGAAGATATTGAAGAAGAGAAAGTGGTGGTAATAATGGCCGGACAACAGAATCCCACCTTCCTGGCGAGGCCTGCAGCGGTTCTTACAATGCTTTGGAAGTATAAATTTAAAGAGAGAACTCCAACAGAGGAGATCTTGTACTGTTATGGATGAGGCGTTAGGCATGTGATTTGTACAAATTTCAGAAGCACTGCAAAGGAGAGGGATTAAACGCGAGAATTCGTCGGGTTCACACTTATATCACAGATAAATAAAGGAGATCATGGGACTACACTGTGGACGTGTCTCAACACTTTGTCACTTGTGTTGTTTTATTATAAAAAATGATATATTTTTAACTTTTGGTAGTTTTTTTTGGTGCTAGGAGAATCCGTAACTGAAGCAGTATTAGTATCGTACTCCGATACTGAGTCGAATCTAGCTAACTGCTCTGGGTTATCTCCGTTATGTGAGATTTGAACTGGTGACCTGCACAGCTACAAGAATTTTTTAGTCTGTAACCTATACAGCCGCAGATACAGCCGCACGAACTTTTTAGCAAATGTCTTTAGAATAGTTTAGTTTAGATTTATTAATTTTATGATTTTTAGATTATTTTTTTTGATAATTAAGAGAAATGAAATAATTCAATTTTGTCTTGAGATTAAATTATATAATATTTTTGAAATCTACAATGTACGTAAAAATACTCATAAATTTAACAATTTCATTTGCACAGTTTTATAGCAGTTTATTATTCATAAATATCATTTACAAGTATTAAAAACATTAATTTTCAAATGAATATTTATATCATTTAAAAAAATCTCTTTATTTAACACCAAATTTAATAATCTGATTTGTAGAAACTACACAATTTGATAACACTTAATTATTCATAAATATCATTTATATATATTAAAAACATTAATTTTCAAATCAATATCTGTATCATTAAAAAGTAGTGATTATTGAATACTATTTTATAGAGAATTAGAATATATATATATATATATGTATGGGGTAGTTTATCTATTTTACATATTGAAGAGTTTTTTGGTAGTTTATATCTTCTATGTATTGGGGATTTCTTGGAATCATAAGTTTGAGTAAACTCTCCACAATCCGAGTGTGTGTCAAAAAAACCATTTTAAATCTATATAAAAATTAAGATTTGACCAAAAAAAATTGTCTAACCAAAAACTTCAAAACTTAGCATGTTTAAACAACACACATTAAATTAAAAATAATAATAATAGCATTTAATATTCATAATCATGATACTTCAAAACATATAATTAATAAAAAAAAAATAAAAAAAAATTGAATTAATAAACATATAATTATAAATAAATAAATATATAATAAATGTATTTTCAATAAATAATTCTCGTTCTAAAGTATTTATATGTTTTTGTTCACGAAAAAAATATCTTTTTTATTACTAAATCATGCATAGTGTACATACACTTTTGGTATAAGATATATAGAGATGTGTAGATGTAGTAAACATTTGAAATGTACAAGGGGTATATTTTAATTTATTTACTGGGGGTATTTATTTACTTCATAAACCTCTTTATATTTAAAGAAAACTTTAAAAAAATGTTTTGTTTAGGTGAAGCCTATGGGGAAAATACCATTTTAATACCATGGGCTAAATATCGTGGGCCAAATACCATGGGGGTATGGTAAATAAATAAATGTAATGCAATAAAAATTTGAAATGTACAAGGGGATATTTTTATTTATTTACTAGTGTATGGTAAATAAAAGTGGTTTTATTTAGGTGAATCCTGGGCTAAATACCATGGGACAAATTATTATTAATACCATGCCAAAAAAACATTATTAACCCTAATATTATTATTATTATTAATATTATTATTAATTCTAATATTCACGTTAATATATTATAATTTTAATATTATTAAATTTAATAAATTTGGATCACGTAGATTGGTATTTGAGTACATTATATTATAGTGGGCCAAATACTATATTTATAAAAGAGGTATGGTAAATAAATAAAATATAAATAAACCATAGGTATGGTAAATAAGTACCATACCTAAATACCATGGGCAAATTATTATTATTTTTTCTCAGTAAAATTAAACTATTTCTATTGATCAAAATATAGTACAATCAAGAGAGACAAGAAACCGGCCGACCAGAAATGATGAAACTATCAACCTCGGTCCTGGAGAAGGAATGAACCATGCAAGGAGCTACAGCAAATGACTTGAAAGTAAAAAGAACGACTTCTACACCACATGGGCTGAAGTCTCAACTCGTAATTTTTTCCCTTTCTTTTTATTGACTTTTATCCATCCATCCTGGGGGGTGTGGGCTAAAACAACTTGAATACTGGAGTTCTTCGACAGGGGGACCTCCTTGTCTGAATCAGAGGAGGAGGTCTCATGGACGCGTTTCTGGGTGCTCGCTGTGACAGTGGTGTGCATAGGGTCCATCGTCTGAGGTGTCTGGTCTGGATCTGCATCGCTCCCCTCCTCATCCGAGCTTGAGGATTCAGAGCTGACTGTTGGTGGCAGAGAACAAGGGGTCCATCTCTTGGGCTTGGTCTTTGCAATGTTATCCTTTTTCGTTTTTGCAGGAAGTGATGGGAAAGAATTCTGCAGGTGCCCTGTTAGGTGACAGTGGCGACAACGGAAGGCAATATTCTCGTAATCCAAGTCCTGGGTCTAAACAAAGTCGTTGATCTTGAGATTGATTTGGTCTGGCAGTCCCTTGCTTAGATCTAATTCCACACATATTTTGGCGTATGTGTAAAGGCCTTGATGTTCCCGCCAGGAATCTCCCATTAAAAAGCTGCCCAAGGTGCTGCCTATGCCCCTGTAGACCGCCATATGCCACAGGTGAGCTGGTAAGTTTGGAAGCCTAACCCAGACCGGAGTTCTGGTGATCACTGCAGTTGCTGGGTCAAAATCTGGGAACCAAGGAGTTAAGAAGAGCCCAGCAGTTCCCATAAACCAAGGTCCTTCTTCAAAGGCCTGTTCATAATGCTTAGGATTGTCGAACAGAACTATGAAATATCCTTTTGAACAGAAGCTGACCTTGCAATGGTGAGTCCAGTTGGAATGGATCCAGTCATAGAGGTCCTTAGAGCGCGACCAAAGCCCATTGAATCTGCATATGATGGCCCTTTCTGCAAATTTTTGAAGGTCATCTGCGAGGCCAGGGTGGGAGATCTCAACAGAGGGAATCTCCTCCAGTTTGTCAACTAGAAAAGGTTGGGGTTTGGGGGTCTCAGGGGGTTTGGGATTCTCAGAATGTACTGCATCTTTGAAGGAGTGGGGAGGGGCAGCAGAGGATTGTCCTGCAGCACTACCTCTCAGACGCAAGGAAAACACTAAAGAGTTGTTACTTTTAATGCTGTAAGAAGAGAGGGGGGGAAGGTCATCGAGTTGTTTACCTTGAAATAGAAGTCTTTGAAGGGCTGAGGGAATCCCGAACCGGCGCTCCAAATTTTCCTTGAGATTCTGCACCAGGTCAAAGGGGTGGACCTAATGCGGAATGGTCTTGCCTGAAAGCTGAGTGATTTGAATCTGAAAGGGGGCAGAGAGATTTTTAAATGCCTTCCGGAACGACATAGTGCCATAATCTTTTAGATCTCCGACTGCCTGACTATCTGGAAGCGGAAGGGGAGGAAATTGCTTCTGCCTGTGAGTGCTAAGCAAAGGCAGATTTTGTCCTGCTGGATGAGGCTCTTCAACGCATCTAGAGAGTAGATTCATGAGGCCAAGCTGCAACGAGGCAGAGGCAGTGACTCCCACAACATTGTGGAGGACGGGCTTACAAAACCGAACCAGGAACTCATCCCTGGTGTAAACGCTTGCAGATTCTGGAATAGACGCCACAGTAGCAAGGCTGTCAGTGGCCGCATGGTCATCCCTGTTGGCAGAGCTAAAGCAGAGGTCTTCCGCTTCAAAGGGAGCGGCTGCAACATGATGGGCCATAATCGACCCAGAAGGGGCCACTTCTCTTCCAAGCGCTGCAGCCGTTGTAGCTACAGCCTCTTCCTCGGTCTTCACATTGCAGCAGGCGGCGTCTGAATCATGAGCAGGGTTTGAGAACAGAGGGTCGGCGGCGGCCACAACAACCCGGCTAAGAAAAACCCTACTGCAAGCCATCGTTGTGTAATTTTATCTCGGTTGTAGCCCCCATGGGCAAATTATTATTAATACCATGCCCAAAAAACATTATTAACCCTAATATTAATATTATTATTAATTCTAATATTCACATTGATATATTATAATATTAATATTATTAAATTTAATAAATTTGGATCACGTAGCTTGGTATTTGAGTACACTATATTATATTACAATGGGCCAAATACTATATTTATAAAAGAAGTATGGTAAATAAATAAATATAAATAATAAATAAAAAGTGTTTTTATATTTACTCCATAATCCTATTTATATTTAGGAACACTCAAAAAGTGGTTTTATTTAGGTGAATCCTGAGCTAAATACCATGGGTCAAATTATTATTAATACCATGCCAAAAAAACATTATTAAATGTAACACTCAAAAAGTGGTTTTATTTAGGTGAATACTGAGCGAAATACCATGAGCCAAATTATTATTGATACCATGCAAAAAAAAAATATTATTAAGCTTCATATTAATATTAATATTAATATTATTATTAGTTCTAATATTCACATTAATATATTATAATATTAATAATATTAAATTTAATAAATTTGGATCAGATAGGTTGGTATTTCAGTACACTATATACATTGTCTATCTCACGTAACAGTAAACATGTAAAGGTATATGTAAAAATAATGTTTAATATTTAACATTTAAATTTTAATCTAATTAATCTAATTTTAGCCCTAATGAAAAATCACTTCTCTCCATACATATATAAATTTAACACAAGCAAAGAC
Source organism: Pinus albicaulis (assembly GCA_034641835.2). Taxonomy (NCBI): domain Eukaryota; kingdom Viridiplantae; phylum Streptophyta; class Pinopsida; order Pinales; family Pinaceae; genus Pinus; species Pinus albicaulis. The sequence goes on from CM076575.1 coordinate 379,010,200, forward strand.
TCTAATGAAAAATCACTTCTCTCCATACCTATATAAATTTAACACAAGCCAAGTCTCTAATTTTATTTGTCAGGAAGCATCTTTGTGATTGTGGGAACAGTGAAATAATATTTGTGAGAAAGGATTTCAGGAGTTGTTCGAAAGTAATATTTGTGGGAAAGGATTTCAGTGTCAATGAACTAATTTGGATTGATTTGGAAAATAATATTTGTGGGAGCGATTGACTTTCAACTAGTTGCAATTGATTTTCAGGTTTGATTTCTATTGGTTATGCATTTTTTTTTCTACCTTTTTGTTTATGTAATGTAAAATTTTTATATGTCGGAGTATAAGGCAGATGTGTAGATGTAATGTGAGAAATGAAATGTAAGTAAATATTTGGAATGTATTGGGGTATATTTTTATTTATTTATCGGGAATATGGTAAATAAATAAAATCTCTTTTTATACTTACCCTAAAATAAAATTATTTACGGGGACTGGTAAGTAAATAAATGTAATGTAAGTAAATATTTGAAATGTACAGGGGTATATTTTTATTTATTTACAGGGTATGGTAAGTAAATAAAACATTTTTTATATTTACTCCATAAAACTCTTTATATTTATGGGGAAAATACCATTTTAATACCATGGGATAAATAGCGTAGACCAAATACCATATTTTTCTATTGCTCCTGCATTTATTTACTCCATAAACCTCTTTATATTATTGGGGATAATACCATTTTAATACCATGGGATAAATATTGTAGGCCAAATACCATATTTTTCTATTGCTCCTGCATTTTATATTGGAGGGAAAAGATAGAGAGGGAGAGATAGAGAGATGGGGGAAGAGAGAGGGAGGTAGGAGAGGAAGGGAAAGAGAGGAAGGAAGAGAGAGGGAGGGAGATAGGAGGAGAGAGGGAGGGATATAAATATGGAGTTGGAGGGTGAGAGAGGGAGGGAAGAAGAAATACATAGAGAGAGAGAAGTGGAGAGAGAGAGAGGGAGTGAAAAGGGAGAAATAGAGAGAGTATGTGTATGTTTGGGGGTGAGATAAAGAGAAAAATAAGGATAGATGGAGAGAATGGGGGGAGAAGGAGAGAGGGAGGGATATAGTAACATATTTGGAGGGTGAAGAGAGGGAGAAAGAGGGAGATAGAGAAAGAGATGTGGGAGAGAAAGGGGTAGACGGGAAGGAAGAGAGAGAGGATGTGAGAGAGTGGAGAGAGGGAGGGAAAGAGAGATGGAGTTGGAGGGGGGAGAGAGGGAAGATGATTTCTTGCACTCGATGAATTGATTTCAGTGTGGATGGTGATTTCTAATCCTATTTTTCTTGCACTATATGCATTGATTCTAGTATAGAAATTGAGATAGAGAGAGAGAGAGAGAGAGGGGGAGGGAGAGAGTGGTGGGGGAAGAAAGAGGATTGGAGGGAAGAGAGAGAGAGAGAGAGAGATAATTGGATGGCAAAGAGAGAGAGATAGAGAGATTTAATTTTATTTAATTTCTTGCACTATATGCATTGATTTCAATGCGGATGAATTCTAATCCTATATGATTGCTCGCACTAAATGCATCGATTTCAACGTAGACGATGATTTCATATGCTATTCGATTGCTTGCACTAGATGAATTAATTTCAGTGTATATGTTGATTTCTAATTATAATTGACTGCTTGCACTATATGCATTGATTTCAATGTACACGATTTCTATTACGGTTTGATTGCTTGCACTAAATGGGTTGATTTCAGTGTAGATGGTGATTTCTAATCCTATTTGATTGCTTGCACTAGATGCATTGATATCAATGTAGATGTTGGCTTCTAATCTTATTTTCTTACTTGTACTAGTGCATTGATTTCAGTGTAGATGTTGATTTCTAATCCTATTTGATTATCTGCATTAGATGCATTGATTTCAATGTAGATGTTGTTTTCTAATCTTATTTCATTGTTTGCATTAGGTAAATTGATTTCAGTGTAGAAGTTGATTTCTGATTTGATGTAATTGGATGTACATTGATGGTACATTAATTTTAAAGTGATTGGATTAAGATTGTGCATTGATTACAGGGTAACCACAAAAAATTACTGACAATGTACATTAATATTTGTGTTATATTAAATCAACCTATTAATATTGAAGACCAAGAGAGACAATGTATGATGTTTAGTACAATAGTTCAAGCTAAATATTTAAATGGTTTATTATTTCAATTGTCCTTTTCATATAGTCGATATGAAAAGATGACAAAACTAACAAGGGTGACAATAAGAATAGTAAAAGAAAATAATTTGAGATTGATCATGATGAAGACTATTTATAATTGACTACATTCTCATTAAAATAAATCTTCTGGGAAATCACATAAAATTTTTTAGAACCAACGTGTTTCCAACTACTGAATGTAGTTCATTGTCATGATAATGAAGACTGGTTGATCAATCTATATATATATATATATATATATATATATATATATATATATATAGTGTAGAGAAAAGCAATGGTCAAAACCTATCATAAATGAAAAAATAGATGTTAAAGAAAAAAACGGTCAAAAATGAAAACAACCAATAAATAAATGAATGAAATTGAAATAAATCCCATCCTAAAGTAATAAAAATAATAAAAAATAAATAAAAACTAAGTAAAAAAAACAAATAAATAAAATAAAAATATAAAATAAAATATAATAAATATAAATAAAAATAAATAATCAAAATTAAAAATAAATAAAACTAACAAAACAAAATAATAAAGACTAAGTCAATATAAAAATAAAATTAAAAATAAACATCAAATAAAATAAAATAAAATAATATATATATATATATATATATATATATATATATATATAATTAAAATTAAAAATAAAGAAATAAATAAATAAAAGGACTTATAAATAAAATAATACTACCTAAAAAGAAAAATAGACTAAAACCATGTCAACATTAGAAATAATATTTAAAATATATAATTATAAATCCACAAAATAGGTGAACATCAAACCTCAAACACATATCAAGCAAAAACATAGTGAAAACAAAAAGAGAGGAAAGAGGAAAACACTAGAGAAAGGAACACTACTGAGAGCATAGAGATGAATCCAACAACTGTTAACTTTCTACCTGTCATCCCTATTCAACGTACAAGACCTTTTCTCAATCTTAATAGCTTCCCTAAATTTACGGTGATGGAAACGCTCAACCATACCAATGACTTTGGATTCTTCCATACAAATGTGATGTTTCGTCTTCTCTACATGCTCAGCTAGAGCTGAGGACCTCGTTCTACCATGCCTGATATCAGCAGTATGCACTTGAATCCTTTTATTAATCGACCGACCCGTTGGACCCCAAAAGCATGAAAGGTGTTTATTTGATCCCGTGCTCCTATGGGATTCCCTAGAGAAACAGGTCAGTCGATTAATAAAAGGATTCAAGAGCATATTGATGATATCAAGCATGGTAGAACGAGGTCCTCATCTCTAGCTGAGCATGCAGAGAAGACGAAGCATCACATTTGTATGGAAGAATCCAAAGTCATTGCTAGGGTTAAACATTTCCATCACTATAAATTTAGGGAAGCTATTGAGATTGAGAAAAGGCCTCATAATTTGAATAGGGATGATGGATGGAAAGTTAGTAGTTGTTGGATTCCATCTCTATGCTCTCACTAGTGTTCCTTTCTCTAGTGTTTTCCTCTCTTTTTGTTTTCACTATGTTTTTGCTTGATATATGTTTGAGGTTTGATGTTCACCTATTTTGTGGATTTATAATTATATATTTTAAATATTATTTCAAATATTGACATAGTCCATTTTTATTTTTAGGTAGTATTATTTTATTTATAAGTTCTTTTATTTATTTCTTTATTATTATTATATATATATATTTTATTTATTTATTTATCTATTGTATTTTATTTTATTTTATTTAATGTTTATTTTTAATTTTATTTTTATATTAACTGAGTTATAATTATAATTTCTAATTTCTAATGACATAGTTTTTAGGCTATTTTTATTTTTAGGTAGTATTATTTTATTTATAAGTTCTTTTATTTATTTCTATATATATATATATATATATATATATATATATGTATTTTTAATTTTATTTTTATATTGACTTAGTCTTTATTATTTTATGATTTTATTTTATAGTGGACTGTTTTGTTAGTTCTATTTATTTTTAATTATTTTTATTACTTTAGGATGGGATTTATTTAGTTTTCATTCATTTATTTATTGGTTATTTTCATTTTTGACCTTTTTTTTCTTTAACATCTATTTTTTCATTTATGATAGGTTTTGACCATTGATTTTCTCTACACGATATATATATGGATAGTCTGATCAACCAGTCTTCATTATCCTGATGATGAACTACATTCAGTAGTTTGAAACGCGTCGGTTCTAAAATTTCTAGTGTGATATATCGGAAGATTTATTTCAATATGATACGGATCACAAAATTTTACACTCTCATACATTCTTATTATTTTCATTTTCTATCGTTCAACACTATTACATTGTCATTTTGCATTCAAAAAAATATTTCATCATTAAAGTTATTAACTATATTTATCATCTCAAAAAACTGAGGTAACTAAGAAAATTTTAAAATTAAAATGACCAGATAAATATTAGACATATTTAGCATATATAAAATAATTATATTTATATTATCTGTGTTTACAAATTATTGATAAAATTAATCATATGTTCGATAGATTTTCCTTGGATGCACATGACTGAAACCAGCCTAGATCCATCTTAACTCTGGATCTATCAAGTGCCGAGAGGGATCAAATCTATCGACATGAAAACCTTTCCTCAAATTTTGCACTAAAAAAAGAGGCTTTCACCTCTAGATATTTGATCCCTCTCGACACTTGATAGATCCAGAATTAAGATGGATCTAGGCTGGGTTAAATGGCACTCACTAAATTTTTTTATAGATATACCTAACTTATAAATAATTATATTCTTCTTGTAATGCCCTTATCCTCCTCTACTCGACCTATAATAATATTCCTATCAATCTAGTTACTAGTACTTGTGGAATCCCAAAAACCAAAAACTATGAAACATTATGATGAGTTGCAATATTAAGAAGGGCCTAACAAGCCAATAACTCATACCGTAGCAACAATACCAAGCTCGGTTCCTAACTTCATATGCATACTATAATAATAAGTCATTTCAATTACCATACCATCTCCACATTTCCCATTAGCAAAGGTTACTCTCGAATAGAAATTTGTATTAATAGTCATTACATCATATTCATGGTTAGCTAAAATCTTATTAGAGACTTGTTCATTAAAATAATCGTTAATATAAAATTATATATATATATATATATATATATATATATATATATATATATATATATATAATTAATGTTCTGTCTATTATGTTAAAATATTAAAAATAATAATATAGAGAGATTATTATTTTTTAAATATAAATAATATTATTAATATTAGCACGTATCCATTTTAAATCTAAATATATCAAATGTCTAGAGGAATTAAATTTCTGATGGTCTAATTTTTCCTATAATTTTATACTTTTAAAAAATTGCATCTTGAAAGATTTAATTCTTTTAAATTTGAAATTAAGATAAATATATATATTAATTAAACTTCATTTAACACTTAAATAATATCTTGAAAATTAATAATTTGAAAAACATATAAGCTTGCATTTCTTTGCAGCACCCAAAAGAACATGTTATTTCTATTAAATACCACAACTATAAGGGTGGCAGGAGTGAGATGGTTCTTGTATATCCCCAAAGGAAATTTGGTTAAGGCATATGCATGGGAATTGGGTTCAATGACAAAAAATCAAGAAAAAATACACGATTTATTACAAGGCATCATCTTGGCTAGAACTTCTCAGGTGTCCAAAATCATAATTTTGGGTGATTCTCTTATCATCATACAACATTTATTCAAAGGAATAGAACAAGAATTCTCATGGAAGACATTCCCAAAAGAGGATACTTTCATGCCATTCAAACCCAGAACAAAGAAGTAGATAAATATGCCAACTAGGTCTGTCACCTACAAGCAGGACATATAGAAGTAAATGAAACATTAGGAATGTGGGCACTGGCATTGTAATATTCCAAAATGGAAGAGACAGAAATATAGAACATGTATAGCATTCCAAATAAGAAAAACATGAATATAACACTAAAATATGAAAATGCTAGAAATATGCTGCAACATCAAGACATTATAACCATGAGCAGAAACAACTGAGTCATATGCTTATAAAAAATAGCAAATATAAATTACGCAGTGCTCCAAAAGAGATTCACTCGAGCGAACAAGAAGTGGCTGAAATACACTAATGAAAAACTAGCACTGTAAATGTTGTGGTGCTACTATTGCTGTTGTTAAAAACTACTGATACTGGGAAGACGAACTATGTGTGGGAGTCTACTAGATTAATCAGAATGATCTGAAAATTTCACCATGGATTCTACTAAAAAAACCCAGGAAAACCCAAAAATGGTTTGACCAGATTTTAAATTTGGATTTTCAACCCTTTTTGGGTTGCCAACTGCACCCCTGTTGGCTGACTTATGCAATCCTCCTGGGTAACTACTGATATGGGGCTGAATGGATGATATAACTGCTGCAATAGAAACTAATTAGCTCAATACATGAAGGCCTAGTCCCTTCTCTTGATCTCCAAGCTAGAAGCTTGAGATCTAGCTCCTCCTTCCTCTGCTCAAGTTGCAGCTACACACTGCACAACTGCTGGAATGAACTGCGCTATCAAGAGGGCTGAAGTTGTATCTTACTGCTAGGTGATGGAATATAATTCACAGTTGATGGAAATAATCTCTCCAAAGTGAGGGGATGATACCTAATAGGATTCCAAGCTAAAATACTTGGAACTTCCTTCCTCCACTAGATCTACCTGGTTGGACTACTCAATTCCTGGAGGAAATACTGTTGGCTTGATGTAAGATATCACAATTTTGCTCCTGGAATACTGAAATGGAAGCACAAGATGAAAGGATGAACCCTCCACCAGTTTCTTAGGTGAAATGCTAAAAACTACCTTCCTCCTCTCAAACCCTAAGACGGGAATGCGTAGTTCCTTAAGATGTATATGTAGAAGAGAGGGGTTGAATGTGGCACCAATGTCGGATGATGAATAACTGCTCAAAATAACCTTTCCAGAGTAGGCACTTGAAATCCCCTGTGGGTAAGGGTGGGATTCCCGCTCAGGAACACCCGTGTGATAAATAACACAACAGACTTAGCTAAACAACTGAACCGTGCAAAGAATGCCAAACGACAATACAAAATCAAATTCCAGACTACTCTACTTTGCTGGCCTTATCTTCCTTATATGGTTGTGAGCCTTCCCTAGCCTTGGCCCACCTCATAACTGCGTTGCACATGTGGCCACTAGTCTCCATGAAGACTGTGATGTCTCTCCATGCTCTCTGCAATTAATCTCCACTCCGTTCATCATGTGTGCATTTAATGCACCACTTCCTCCATCACTTCATCATTATCTCTCCATGATCTTACTTTTATTCCTCCACTATCTCCATCATCTTCATCATTAATGTTCTATGACCTCCACTCTTTATTCATTATTAAGCTGCTCCACTACTCCATAATGCTGATCCACTACCTACTAACCCACATTTAAGAAATATTGCAATAGCAGTTCTTGAATCATATTTTTGATGGTTGAAATGGATTCAACACCATCAAAAACCTTACGGACACCCAAAATCTTAAGGTTTGATAACTATAACTTGGATTTACAAAAATCAGTGCTAGATTATATTAAAATCTTACTGGAATTTCCATGATTTTTAGGGCAAAAAAACACACTAGTTAGACTAAGGTGTTAAATTTAATTTTGTTAATTTAATAAATGAGCAATTAATAGATTGTAGATTCTTGGATTATATTTTGATAGTTAAAAGACATGAAAGAATTAAATTTTGTCTTAAAATTAAATTATATAATATTTTTCAAATTTGCAATGGACATAATATACTCATAAATTTGATAATTTGATTTTTAGAAAATACACAATTTTATAAGACTTTATTATTCATAAATATCATTTAAAAATATTAAAAACATTAATTTTCAAATCAACATCTATATCATTTAAAAAATGCTAGTTATTTAACACTAAATTTCATAATCTTTTGTGTAAAAAATACACAATTTTATAACACTTAATTATTCATAATATGACTTATAAATATTAAAAACATTAATTTTCAAATCAATATCTATATCATCTAAAAATAGTGGTTATTTAACACTATCTTATAAGGAATTACTTTAAGTGTGTTAAATGAAGATTATATTAAATGATAATAATGAAAATTCAATCTAAAAATAATAAATAAATTTAATATAATTTATTAGATTGTAGTTTTTATTTTATAAATAATTAAAAGGTAAAAAATATAATAAATAGATTCAATTCGATTGCATTGTATAATTTATTTTATTATAAAATTTATTTTATTATAAAATTACAAATAATATTTTAGAGTAAAAATTAATTAGAATAAACAATATATATATATATATATATATATATATATATATATATATATATATATATATATATATATGTGGGTGGTGGTTTATCTATTCTATGTATTGGAGGGTTTTATGGTAGTTTATATGTTCTATGTATTGAGATTTCATGGAATCACAAGTTTGAGTTGTGAACTCTGCACAATTTGAGTGTTCGAGGGGTTTTCCAAAGACTAAATCCATATATGTAGTTAAAAAACCATTTTAAATATATAAAAAAATTAAGATTTGACTGAAAAAAGTGTACAACTAAAAACTCCAAAACCAAACAATTTTAAACAACACACATTAAATTAAAAATAATAATATTAGTCTTTAATATCCATAATCATGATATTTCAAAACATATAATTAAAAATATATACAAAAATAATAAACTAATTAATATTTGAATTTAATTAATAAATATATAATAAAAATATTTTCTATAACCCTTTTTAAAATTATTTATATATATTTGTCCAAATATATATTTTTATTATTACTAAATCAAAATCAAAACATACAAGCAATTTTAGCTTTCAAAATAGTGCATACTACATATGCACTTTTCAAAATAATGTTAGACGTAAAATACCCATATAATAATAATTTAAATGACATTCACTAAAGTATTTGTAAATATGCCTAAAATGTAAATCTATCATATTGTTCTTGTAATTTACTCCACGCTTAATAGTCTTCCTATTAATCTAATCTCTAGTGTTTTGGAATCCCCAAAAACTATGAAACATTATCATAAATTGCAATATTAAGAATGGCCTAACAAGCCAATAACTCAACCATAACAACAATACGAAGCTCCGTTCTAGCTTTTTATGCATACTATAATAAGAATTCATTTCAATTACCATACCACCTCCACATTTCCCATTAGCATAGGTTCCTAATTTTATATGCATACTATAATAAGAAGTCATTTCAATTATCATACCACCTCAACATTTCCCACTAGCATAGGTTACTCTCTAATAGACATCCGTATTAATAGTCATTACATCAAATTTATGCTTAGCTAAAATCTTATTAGAGACTTGTTCATTAAAATAATTCTTAATGTTAAATTATATATATATCTATATATATAATTTATGTTATGTATATGTCATGTTAAAAAATTAAAAATAATAATACAAAGAGATAAAAATTTTATATAAATATAAATAATATTATTAAAATTAGCATATATCATGTTAAAAAATTAAAAATAATAATATAAAGAAATAAAAAATTTATATAAATATAAATAATATTATTAACACATATTTATTTTAAATCCAAATATATCAAAAGTTTAAAGGAATTAAATTTTTTATAGTTTAATTTTTTCTTGAATTTTATACTTTAAAAAATTGCATTTTGAAAGATTTAATTCTTTTAAACTTGAAATTAAGATGAAAATATATTAATTAAATTTCATTTAACACTTAGATAATTATATTGAAAACTAATAATTTGAAAAACGTATGATCTTGAGTTCTATACTTCAAAAAATTGCATCTTGAAAGATTTAATTCTTTTAAATTTGAAATCAAGATGAATATATACTAAATAAATTTCATTTAACACTTAGATAATATATTGAAAACTAATAATTTGAAAAAAATATAAGCTGAATTGATCTGCAGCCCCAAAGAACATGTTATTTCTATTAAATACCACAACTATAAGGGTGGAAGGAGTGAGATGGGTCTTGTATAGCCTCGAAGGAAATTTGCGAAAGGCGTATGCATGGGAATTGAGATCAATGACAATCAATCAAGCAAAAATACACAATTTATTACAATGCATGATCTTGGCTAGAGCTTCTCAGGTGTACAAAATTAGAATTTTAGGTGATTCTCTTATCATCATACAACATTTATTCAAAGGAATAGAATAAGAAGGCTCATGGAAGACATTCCCAAAGAGGATACTTTCATGCCATTCAAACCCAAAACAAAGAAGTAGATAAATATGCCAACTAGGTCTGTCACCTACAGGACATATAGAAGTAAATGAAACATTAGGAATGTGGGCACTACCATAGTCCATATGGACCTACATAGGATAGTAATAATAATAATAAACAAAACAAAACAAAACAAAAAACAAAATTTTGATGTATATGGATAGTGAACATGGAAAAAACGTATTAAAAAAGTGGAGTAAGGGAAGGTGGAGTAAGGGACCTAACAACTGTAGTGGCACCTCCAGTGAGTAGAAGGAACGCAACAACAAGATTTTAGTGCCATAATCATCAGAAAAGGATGCATACTAGATCAACCTTCGTACTCCCACCTCCGAAGATGAATTCTGTAGGAGGTGCGACCATTTATGAACATGCATGTATCCATAACTCTATGCACATGTGGGATTTGGGGGAAGTAGAGTACATCACAGGGGAAGTCGATTAATATATTTTATAAGGAGGCCAATTCATGTGGAGCTATGGTGATGGGAAATTAGGGGAACAACTATAAAATATAGCAAGTTCCATGGAATCAGACCTAGTTTGGTGAGCCATCCTTCCTCGTTATGAATATTGATATTCAATTCAATTTTTTGTTTTGTTTGTTTCTTGTTGGTTATTGTATGCATGTCTAGAGGAAACCTTCCACCTCCAGAGAGAAAATTATATGGACATGGTGTGTCATAGAAACTCTTTGGGAACTCAGCCTGCTTAAATATGATCTCATTACATGGAATAGCTGTGTCCAAGGTAGTATTGGATTGAAATTAAGTGTAGAAACATTTTCCAGGCTCCTCGATAGAGCCTGGAAGTGGACACACCATTTGGAGTAATTAATAAAGTGCATAGCTTAGGGTTGGGTCTACAGGGATTCTTTAAAGACTCATGCGGCGTTTGAGGTGACCACTGAAGCTCATCTTGATAAAAAAAATTACTCTTTAGGATATTAGGCTACTTAATTTTCCTCTCAATGTATAGAATAACTGTGACCAAGGTGGTATAGGGTGGAAATGATGTGTAGCAACATGTGTCTGCCTCATTGTCAGAGCCTGGCATTGTACCCAACATCTGAAGAAATTGTAAAAGTGCACAACTTAGGATTAGGTCTCCTAGGCTCCCTTGGAGACTCAAGTTATCTTTTGGGCACTCATTAGGGATCATCTTGATAAATGGAGTGACAGGTTGTGGAGCATTGACTAATGACTATGGGAAAACTGGGAAATTGATCACTATGAACTGCCTGACAGAGGGTATTAACACTCGAATCTACCAGAGACAAACAATAATGAAGGAAAATTGGAGGAGTCTGGCGAGTATGCTAAGACCATAGGCTTGGGGATGACTATGTGGTGTTCAGAAGTAGGTGGCAGGATTCCTTGGATATCATAAGGGAAAATGGATTGAGGTAGTGAGAAATAAAGGGGTTATAATGGAAGAGAAAATAAAAATAGTTGCAAATGCAAGGATCGAGTTATTCAACTAGCAGATCAAATGAAAAACCTCCACATTGACAAGATTATAATGAAAATGAGGCAATACAAGTAGATGGAAATTGATGTGAATGTGTTGGAAGAGATCAAAAGGTTCAAGACAAGGTGACTAGGAAAATGGATGAGATAGAGGCACTCCGCCAAAATATGTTATGGACTTACAGGATCATATTCAAATTATGAATACCAATATTAATGAATCAAGCTCAGGAAGTTGTAAAGAGGTGAACTAATGCCCATACCTCATTCAAACACTAGAGGAGGAGGGTGAGGACTAAAAATGATAAATGAATTGTTGCAAATTTTGTTTGTTATTAGCAACTTACTGTCAGATATATCCCTATCAAAATTTAACCAATTTTTGTGAAACTTTGTAGTCCATTAGAAGTCATATTATTTTATAGTCTGAATAATAATAAGAGGTAGTTGCATGAAAACAAATTGTATCTCCTAAGTACTTGTTGAATAGGCACATACTTTTAGCGCTACAAATACTCATTTCTTTAAAAGAAATTACCACAACTACAAATTTAGTGTATGGTGTCTCACATGATGTTTGACTAGTTACAATTGGACCAAAAAAAACAAGGTCTTCACAACATTAAGTAGCTTTCTAATTATTCTCAATATCTATGTTGTGTCTCTATGTAAAAGGGAAAAAAATAATTATTTTTCTTTTAATCTATAATATTGTTTCCATTGTAGATCAGACTTCCATGTAATGTTTCTTTATCTATGGGTTTTATGAAAACCAATCCAAACATGTCTTGTAATAATTGGACATAATGTTACTTGATCTACAGGCTTTACTAAAACCAATCCAAACATGTACCTTAATAATTGTACTTTTTTTAAAAATTTCAATTAACAATGGAGGTTTGTTAATTTTAAGAGTATGACTACATACGAACACTTTCACAAATATAATGACTAAGATCTAGACTACTTCTCACTACTACTTGTGTCTAGGAAATTTAAAAGCAAAAGGATGGAACGAGTTTGATTAAAGTTGTGTTTAGTTTTTCATCTTCCTTATGGTGTCTAAAGATGATTTATTGTCATTCACCAATCGCAATGTAAAGCACAACATGAACAATTATGAACAATAAACTGAAATCACTAAAACTCCATTAAAAATATCTAAAGCTTAAAATTTTTAGTTTTTCCCTTTTTCTAATTAGATTAATTCTTAACTAGTCCTTAATGCTAAACGGAAAAACATGTTATTTCTAAAATTATATCATAAATACTTAATTCTGTACAAACTACTTAATCTATATTTCATAAACATTTTTAAATATATTTAAGTATTTTTAAATATAAATATTAATTACAATTATAATTATTTATATATATTTAACTATATATATTATATATTATTATTTATATATATTTAACTATATATATTATATATTAGTTACCACTATAATTATTTATATATATTTAACTATGTATATTAGTTACAACTATAATTATTTGTAATTATTTATTTATATTTTGTGTTAATTTATTTTATTTATAGTTTGTGTAAATTTATTTATTCATAATACAAACACATTTAATATTATATGAAATATATTATGACCATTATTATCTCATTATGCATTTTGTGAATAATTCAATATTTCCATAACTATAAATACCTCTTATCAAAACAATTAGGGTCATATAGATTTTAGCTCATAAATAATAATTAATTAAGGTGTAAAATAATTTCCTATTTATTTGTATTTTGTGTAAATTTATATATTCATAATATAAACACATTTAATATGTTTCACAATTACAGTATTGTTATTAGATAAAATTTATTAGGACCATTGTTATCATATTATGCATGTGAATAATTCAATATTTTTCATTACTATAAATATCTCTTATCACAACAATTAGAGTCATATAGTTTTTAGCTAGTGAATAATAATTAAATTAAAACTATTAATATTAATATAAGATAGGATGGATATTGTTGAAAAAAATTTAAGTGAAACAATTGTTTATTTTGGAATAAGACTTTAACAATTTTAATTTAATTATTAATCATTATTAAGTGAATGGTAGAGACTTAATTTCCATGGAATATTATAAAATATTCATAGTAGTATAGTCAACTCAAAAGGTAATATTTATCTCCCCGGATTCGGGTGTTCATGGGAGGATTGGTGCGACTCCCTAGATCCATAGGCGACAGCTACCACTTACTCACTCCAGAAATAAAAATACAAGGACGATGGCGTCCAAGCATCTTCTTCTACTGGTCATTCTCTCCATGGTTCCCTCTGTCTTCCCCGACTCTAGCTCTGCGGTGTTTCCCTTCTTCCATATAATGATGAATCGTGATAGAGGAAGGGTACGACGCCCTAGAATAGGCAAGGGATTTGGACATATCCACACCACCTTTGATGAAGCCTTTGTTGCATCCCTGTTAGACTATGCCATTCCTGATTCAATGAGAAGAGAGGTCCTCACCCTGGAGGAGGAAAATACTTGTAGAGGTCGTCTGACGCTTTGGGCCCTCTAGAACCTCCTTTCTCGCTACCCCAAGGAGAGAGCTCAGGAGAAGTTGAAATCCTCTAGCTCTATTATTGAAATCTCTTCCTTACAAAGCCACTCCTTCTCCTCTCTCAATTATTTGGCCAGATATCTCATAATCGAATTTACTCACAATGTCTCGTCCCCCTCCTCCCTCCTTCCCTCTCCCTCGCGCTCTGATTCAGGAGCATCTAACTCGAGAAAATTATTATATTTAGTAGAATAAGGGCTCTTATGTTTTAAGGGAAGTTGATTCCAAAAAAGAGTTAAATTTATGTAATTTTAATGTTTTAAAGAGAGTTGGAACCAATTAGATAATGTGAGGATATTTGTTAACATTCTCAAATGTTGAAGAACATGAGAGAATTAGGATAATTCAGAACTCATAGGGATTGAGAGATTTGAGAAATTATTGTAAATCCTAGAATTAGAATTGGTTTCATGAATTTATCGATTAGAGAGGATCCTTAGGGATAAAACGAGATTTTAGGACTTAGAGGATTCTTAGGATTTTGTTGAGCAAGTTGTGGATCTAAACCAAAATTGGTTGTAGAATCCATTTTTATAAATTGTAAACCTCAAAGGCATAAAAAGAGATAGAGATATAGATGGAGAGGAAGGATGGGATATATATAATCGAGAGATGGATAGAGACATAGAGCTGCATAATTGAGGTAATCAAACCGAAAGGGTCAAGGCTCTGTAATTTTTATGAATAATAGATTTTATCTTGGTGTGCAATCATGGTTCTGGTATTGAAGTATGGTCTGAAATCCTTTGAATTTCGAATCTGTATATACTGGTGGTGCTTTTATTTTCTGATTTAAATTTGGGCATATTCTCTATTATGTGTTATTTAGAACCATTAGCTAAAATGATTGTATGAGGTTTCAATTCAACCTGAAGAAATTATGCAGTTAACCTTCATGTAAAATCCATGTTTTAATTTTTTTTGGAATCCGAGTTTGTTGAAACCGAAAGAGTCGAAGGCGTAGCAGAATCATGGTGGAATCATACGAATTGGAATCACACCGAGAGGAACATTCTCTATTTCTATGTTTTTAATTAGAAAAATTAATGGTTGAGGGCTTCGAGTAAATTCGAAGGCATCAATGCTTGATCTCTTTCATAAGTGGAGGTAATTTGTGTTGGTTCCGGACTATTTGTTTTGGTAATAATTTGTGTTGGCTTCGGGATTATGTACTTTGGGAACCATATTCTGGTTAGAACAGTGAATCGGTTGATGTAGTGGAATATAATCGAGTGTGGACGGACGAAATTATGCACTTTAGAATATGCACTCATGTGGAAATTTGAATCAGAAGTAGGTGTGGAAACGTGAGTTGGTTTCTCAATCCAGAAGGTAGTTTTCGCAAGGCATTGAAGTGAAAATGGGTAAAGTTTGAAGACATGCGATGAAACTTGTAGGCGACATGTAGCACATTAAAACCACCCATTTCGCATGTTATGAGAACTTTAAATGTCACACATGTTGAGTTGTGATATCCGTTGGATTAAATGGATGCGGATAGATCATCGACAAAGGTGAATCGAGCATAGACTGTGGGTTTACGCAACATAGGCTATGTCATGTGGTATCAGAGTCGAAGCAAACCCTTTGAAGTTAAAATTGAATTGTGCAAGAATGCAATTGAAATTGTAAAAAGGGTGATCCTAATAAAGCAGAAAGGGATTCTGCGTGTAGCTGAGCGATGTATGAACAGATTGAGATTTACCTCAAGATAGTGAGTTATTGTAGCCAGAGAAAGTTTTCAAAAGAACAAGCATGATCACAGATGGTAGACTATGATAACAAAGGAATATTATTTTCTACTTAGAAGTAAATTTTTGAGAAGTTTTTATACTGTAGATTACATGAGAAAGAGATGAATTGTGTTATGATTGGATATTGCTGAAGAGATAGATGCTTAGAAAGAAAATAATGCTCTGTGTAAATTCTAATTTGTTGAGGTTCAAATTCAAAAGTATTATTCAAAGACAAGAACAAATTTTTGGAATGAGATCCAAATTGATGTGGATTGAGGTCTTGTTCATGATTTTTTTTTGTGGCAGAAACTGCATGTTGGAAGATTGCACAGTGGAAGCATAGAGATCAGAGACATAACCAGATTTACAGGAATGGTAAAAACTAGAAAATAAGTAGATTCTAAAGACAGGTGATCTTGGGAAGATGGTATACATAAGTTTTGATTAATTAATGGTATTTTACATATTGAAACAGATCAATAGAGTGAAAAAGTTGCATGTTTGTAGAAGACAACCAGCCAAGACATAAATTGATTACAAAGGTATGAAAGGTTGCAGCAGTTGAGTGAATGGAAAAGTTGGCAGAAGACTACAACAGTAAAACTGTAGGAAGAACTCTTAGAAGTTCTTAGAGATTGTAGAAAAACCTTATTCCAGCTAAGGCTTGAAATAGGTAGGGACAAAGGAGTTCTTAAGAGAAGTGGGTGTAGCAACCAGCAAGAGAGCAAGATTGCTCAGTGCAAGTTCTAAGGAAAAGAGGAATTGGAAACTAGAAAGAGGATAAGTTTGGTGAGAAGATAAACTCAGAAGGAAATTGATTGGTTGCAGGTGTAGAAGCTCACACAAAAGTAAATATGGCCATGGGAAGTCATAGAGAAGGTTCAGAAGAAGGCTACAAGGTGAAGGAAAAGGGTGTTAAAACAATCCGCAAGAACCGGATGAGTCAAGAAGAGATTGATAAGGAGTTGGATGAGATAATCAAAGAACTCAATGAGTTAAAAATGTTGCTAGAGGAAAACCAAAGACAAGGTTGGGTTTTGAGGAAAAATACAGTGAAGTGGTCTAAATTACAAAGAAAGCTAAAACATAGACAAGTGAAATGGTTGGTACAAAAACTCAGAGAAACAGAGTCAGAAATAGAAGTTTCCATTTGTGGACCAGAACATGGTAAAATTCTGGGTGAAGAAGACAATGAGAAAGATTCCATGGCATATTGGAATAGTCCAGAACAATTCAGAGATATTGGGCCTTGTGTTTTTAAAACTCATAGCTTGTGTTTGTTTGCAGGATGTGCAAAAGATGTTGGACAGTCTGATGAAACCGTCACAAAAATGAATAAAGCTCTTAAGGTGAAGTATGATGGAGAATGCCTTTTAGAGGAGGAAGGTATTGATTTTTTACAGCAGAAGGAATTCATAGATGAATTTCTGTTTGATGTAAGACATCCAATTAAAGCTGTTATGGAGCAGAAGCATAATGAAAATTCTATAGTGAGATTCCAAGGAGGTAAACAAATGAATTTGTTTAATGAAATTGATGAAATAATTTTGCAATGTGATGATACAGAAAACATGATAACTCTAGAGGATTTCCAAAAGAAGAGTGAAATTGAGAATGAAGGTTGTGATGAAATGTTGGAAAGATTTCAAATGGAAATAGAATTATTGGAAAAATGGCTCAAAGAACCTGAAGGAGAAATTAAGCCTGAAGAACCTAATAAATAAGAGATTGTAATTACAATTCCTGAGGATGAAAACATGTCTCTAATAGTCACGGAGACAGAAGAATATTATAATTTACAGACCAACAATTTCTTTGCAGATTCATTGAATGACATGAATGAGTATGATTTTGTGATTGAAGAGATTGAGCAGAATTTTTTTGGAGATGAGGTGGAAATTCAGAAGTATCAAGAGGGTAAGGATGTAAGGGTGGCAGCAAGAATCAAACAATTCCAAGATAAATATAACCTACAGCAAGTAAAAGGTAAATTTGAAGGAGAGAGCATGAGAGATGAAACATTAATGAAAGATCATCATTCTGATGTAATGATAGGCAGTGAATGGGAGAAAGAGTTGAAGCTATTGGATTATTTTCTGAAGGAATCAGAGTATGAAAATGTAATCACAGAAGAAAAATTTCACTACTGTGAACCAGCACAGAGAGACACCTTTGGAACAGATAATGAGGAGAAGAGACTAGCTAACAGTCTCGAGAATTATTTGGGAAGATTGAATCAACATACTGAGGTGCTGACAAAGGAAGGAAAATCAGATCAACATACTAAAATATTTTCAGAGGAAGAAGAGGCACAAGGGCGTTATGTTTTTTATTTTAAAAATTGTTTTATGTTTGCATATTTTGTTGCAGATACTGAAGAAAATTTGTTGTAGGAGAACAACCAAGTAAAGAAGGAAAAATAATATTTTGTGGAAGTATTTAATACATGGAATAAAGATATTAAATTTCTAGGAAAAAGACTGGAGAATCAGGATTTGATGCAGAAAGAGATAGCCATGGAAGACGAAGGAAAATATCAATTCCAACATTGGAAACCAGAAGAGCCTGAAGAGGAAGGACAAGTCTTTGAGCAATGGATTAAAGAAGAGATTTATGTTGGAATCGATAAACAACATAGCGATGAAATGGTTGAATGGAAGCATGTAGGAAATGAATTTCTGAATCATTTGCTGGAAGCATTTAAGCATGTGAAAGAAATTGTAGACATTGACAGGGAAATGTCTCAAGGTTTAATTGACATCAAGGCAGATATTAATTTTAGACATAAGGGTGAGATTGAATGTATTACTGCAGTTAGGAAATTGAATAAAAATTTACTTTTTGAAAGTAAATTTGCAAACAAAGAGCAACAATTGGATATTGCAGAGGGAGATATCTGCAAAGATATTCAGGAAGTTTGGGAGGCAGCAATATCTATAGCAGTAACTGGATCAATCTCAAGATTAATACCAAAAGTTGAAGCAGAAAAATTTGGAATAGATAAGCATCAGTTTGAGAATATGAAGAATGTGGAGATGTAGTAGCTAGTGGACATCAGCAAAAAACTTCAGCAAGAAGAAAGAAACAGTAAATGACAGAGTATGTTCCAGCTCAATGATATGCTGGACATAGAAATTGAAGAATTGTGGAATTTAACGATAAAACAATCTAGATGGAGAAGAATGATAGAAAAAGGGATAATCAATCATAACGTGAAGCTGATTGAAAAGAGGAAGATGAAACAGAAGATAGTAGACACACAGTAGCAACAAGAGAGCAGAGCTTATAGAAATTCACAAACTAAGGTTTTAGATCTTGGTGGAGTGATACATAAAAGCTTATGACCAGGAGGTCATAATTTTTCTCACCTTGGGAGTCTGATCCAGGAGCATCTGACTCGAGAAAATTATTGTATTTAGTAGAATAGGGGCTCTTATGTTTTAAGGGAAGTTGATTCCCAAAAAGAGTTAAATTTATGTAATTTTAATGTTTTAAAGAGAGTTGGAATCAATTAGATAATGTGAGGATATTTTTTAGCATTCTTGAATGTTGAAGAACATGAGAGAATTAGAATAATTGAGAATTCATAGGGATTGAGAGATTTGAGAAATTATTGTAAATCCTAGAATTAGAATTGGTTTCATGAATTTATGGATTAGAGAGGATCCTTAGGGATAAAACGAGATTCTAGGACTTTGAGGATTCTTAGGATTTTGTTGAGCAAGTTATGGATCTAAACCAAAATTGGATGTAGAATCCATTTGTATAAATTGTAAACCTCGAAGGCATAAAACGAGAGAGAGATACAGATCGAGAGGAAGGATGGGATAGATAGAATCGAGAGACAAATAGAGACAAAGAGCTGCATAATTGAGGTAATCAAACCAAAAGGGTCAAGGCTCTGTAAATTTTATGAATAATATAATTTATCTTGGTGTGCAATCACGATTCTAGTATTGAAGTTTGGTCTAAAATCCTTTGAATTTCGAATCTCTATATACTAGTGGTGCTTTCTTGTTCTAAGTTAAATTTGGGAATATTCTATGTTATGTGTTATTTAGAACCATTAGCTAAAATGATTGTATGAGGTTTTGATTCAACTTGAAGAAATTATGCAGTTAAACCTTCATGGAAAATCCATGTTTTAATTGTTTTTGGAATCCGAGTTTGTTGAAACCAAAAGAGTCGAAGGCATAGTAGAATCGTGGTGGAATCATAAGAATTGGAATCACAACGAGAGGAACATTATCTGTTTATGTGTATTTAATAAGAATGATTAATGGTTGAGGGCTTCGAGTAAATCCAAAGGCATCAGTGCTTGATCTCTTTCATAAGCGGAGGTAATTTGTGTTGGTTCCGGACTATCCGTTTTGGTAATAGTTTGTGTTGGCTCTGGGATTATGTACTTTGAAAACCATATTCTGGTTAGAACAGTGAATCTGTTGATGAAATGGAATGTAATCGAGTGTAGAGGGATGGAATTATGCGCTTTAGAATCTGTACTCATGTGGAACTCTGAATCGGAAGTGGGTGTGGAAACGTGACTTGGTTTCTCAATCCAGAAAGTAGTTTTCGCAAGGCATTGAAGTGAAAAGGGGTAAAGTTTGAAGATGTGCAATGAAACTTGGAGGCGACACGTAGCACATTAAAACCAACCATTTCGCATGTTATGATAACTTTAAATGTCATGCATGTTGAGTTGCGATATCCGTCGGATTAAATGGATGCAGATAGATCGCCGAAAAAGGTGAATCGAGCATAGACTATGGTTTTACGCAGCATAGGTTGTGTCACGCTCCCCTTCTGTCGGCTCCTCATCTTCACATGTTACCAATGCTTCAGTGGACCCTCCCCCACCTACTCACACTCCCTCCCCTCTAGTGGTTGATGCTCCCCTCCACTCACCTCCCCGCCCCAGCCCCTACGAGTGTTACATCTTGGAGGAATTTCCTGTGGACTCTGACAATGTGTAGGCTCACATCAACACTCAGGTTCAGTGTTTCTCCAACATGGTGACCTTGCGGTTCAAATGCATCAAACTGTGATCTATTGTTGAAATTGGCAACAAGAATGGCACACCAAGGGGGCTTCTAATTTAATTTTCCCTTAATTAAATTAGAAGTAAATTGTAATTCCACATCACATGAAAATATGTATGTGTTAACTTAGTTAGGAAGACTTAGTTAGCTCAATAAATTCGATTTGGGGGTTAAATTAGAGACATGTAGAGTTCTCCCAAAGTTTTAGGGGGTACAGTTGCAGTTTATTCTGAGTTGTAATTAGTAACTCAATTATTTGAGTTAAAATTAGTTTAACTATTTCTAACTGAGAGATGAGCTAGTGATAGGTCCAATGAATTAAATATGATTTAATTCACATGCAGTGATCACTCCGATAACTGATAATTCTCTATAAATAGTGTTTGCATGTCAGTTCTAAGGAAGGCCCAATTGAGATTGGAGTTAAAGGGAAGAGAACTATCATTGTATAATTAGAAAATTGTACAGGTCTTGCATGAGGTCATCAGGATGCCTTGAATGTATTGCTCAGTATATTGATGAGAATTTCCTAACTAATAGGGGCTCAATTAGCCCAGGAATCCATGAGCAAGGTTGGTGAGGTATAAGCAAGGAAGTGGTTAAATATTGGACCAAACTTGGTTACATCGGAGTGATACAGTCAACAGAGTGCAGAGGTTTCTCAGGAAGGGAAATACCATTGTATTGTTTCATGCTCTTGAATTTATTCAATATACAGATAATGGGGTTTTTAGCTAAGGCTTTCCCCAGATAAATCTTTCTGTTGTGAAATTGATATTATTTCTCTTTCTTGTTCATGTGATTGTGCGATCAAAATTGGTTTCCGCAATTTGTAGAATTGATTCAGTATTTTGTTTTAGTACATTAGAAAATCAATTGAATATATTTAGATATTTATACAAGGTATCAGAGCAGGAATCACAATAGAAGAGAAGAACCAGAGTTTGTTTTGAATAGGTGAATCGAATTTTCATTTTTATTCTTCACGACTATCAGTAGATCAGGATGTCTTTCTTTGGATTGAGACTTGAATATGCCCTTGAGGGTAATTCAAATTACATAGCATGGAAGGAAAGGATGAAAGCAGTGTTGGAGGAAAACAGACTGAAGTAATACATAGATAGTGATATTCCCCAACCCACAACAAAAAAATCTTAACTTCTTTAGGCATGGAAGAAGAATGTAGAAAATGTGAGAAGGATTCTGTTAGAAGGAGTTCGAGATCATATTGTCTCGAACCTCCATGGAAAGGAAACTCAATATGCTATGTGGAAAGCCTTAATAGATCTGTTCTATAATATCAATGAGCATAGGAAGTTGGCACTGAAGGAAAAGCTTAGAAAGATAAATATGGAGAAGGGTGACACGATCCCAAAATAATTGACGAAGTTCACTCAATGTCGAGATGAGCTTGGAAGTGTTGGTGTGAAAATTTCCCAGGAGGATTTGGTGATCCTAACACTTCTAGGCCTTCCCAAGAGCTAGCATAACTACCAAGACTTGGTGAATGGGAGGGAGAAGCTACCCGAGTGGGAGCGATTGTGGTTTGATTTGGTACAAGAAGAGATTCAGCGGAACACCAGTGATGGATCCTCATCAAAAACTGATGATGAAGAGAATTTATCCTTGGATAGAAAGGAAAATAAAGGGAAATGGAAGGCCTCCCATTCCAAATCAGGTTCTGGTTAGGTAGGCAAGAAGAAATACTTGTCAAAGGTAAAAAAAATTCGCTATCAGTAGCTTGGACCCTATGCTACAAACTATCCGCAAAAGAAGACTAGATGGAAGTCATAAGGAGGAGCACAGGTGAAGCACTTGCTTATTAGTTCAAGTTGAGTTTCACCCTCATTGCATGCATGGTCTCATCAATGATGGGTTATGTGTGGTAATTAGATACTGGAGCTTTGTTCATATGACCGGAAACAAAGAATTCTTTAGTAACTTGGAGGAGAAGGATATGCAGATGCGCATCGAGATGGGAGATGATGGGAGGTATATCAATACTGCCATAGGTAAAATTTACCTTTTAGAGGGATTTAGGTACTCCTGTCACATTAAAATATGTCATGTATGTTCCTGGTTTAAAGAATAATTTGGTTTATGTTTCTATGTTAGAAGACCATGGCTATGATGTGATATTCAGTGAAGGAAAGGTGTTCCTTCATCACAAAGCCACGAGACAGATGAAAAATATTGGGGTTCAAGTAAAGAAGCTCTACAAATTTTCTGTAGAAGATTGTCTTGCCTTGAGCACAAAAGCAGAGAAGGTGGAGAGCTGATACATCGGTGAGTTATGGCATTGGATATTGGGCCATCTATACCATGGCACTTTGAATATCATGCAACATATTTATATAGGACTTCCAAAGGGTGCACTTGAGCAGTGAGATACATGAAAAGGGTGTACATTAGGGAAGTATACCAAAGCCACATTTCACGATAAGGAAAGACGAGCAAAGGATATCCTTGAGATATTTCACTCATATGTGTGTCGATCGTTCTCAATAGCTTCCACAACAAAACATAGGTATTATATGATTTTTGTAGGTGATTTTTCATGCAAGTGTTGAATTTTCTTCATGCAGAAGAAATATCATACATTCTCCAAGTTTTATGAGTTCAAAGCACTTTTCGAGAAAGATATAGGGAAGAAGGTGAAGGCTCCAAGGAGAAAAAAATGGTGGAGAATATGTCTCTAACAAATTCAATAACTCATGTGCCTCAGAGGAAATTTGAAGAGAATTGACAACACCTCATAACCCAGAGAAAAGTTGGGTTGCATAAAGTAATAACATAACTATTGAGGGAGAAGAACGAGCTATGTTGTATGATGAGGGCCTACCACTGCATCTGTGGGTGGAAGCATAGTATTTGTGCAGAACAAAAGTCATCATCGGATAATTGGGATGAGTACACTAGAGGAATCTCTTTCAGGTAAGAGACCATATGTGTCCCATTTAAAAAAAAAAAATTCATTAGTTTATTTCCATGTGACCAAAGATGCCAGGAAGAATCTAGAGCCAACAGATGAGTTGGGAATATTTTTTGGGTACACTAATACACCTCACAACTATTAGGTGTACTTGCCATCATACAAGATGACAATGGTTAGAAGAGATGTGAAATTTTATGAAGAGAAGTTGATGTGAATTTCCCTTGAGAGGGAGCTTCAGTTGCATGCAGTTGAAGAGCTCTTGGATCCAAAAGAAGAACCTCAATATGTGGAGAATATACAAGTAGAGGTGCAGAGAGTGGAATAATCCACTCATGAAGAGACATCTAGAGATGGAAGGAAGTGCACCAGATAGGCTGACAATTTGATTCTTGATGCTAGAGAGAATGTGGGAGCTCCCACATCACAATGCAGGAAGATAATATCCCTAGAGCAGTATGCTAGATACGTGGCTCTTATGAGTGAAGATGTAGAGATAGAACCATCCTCTTTCGAGGAAGCAGTGCATCAACTAGTTTAGGTTGATGCCATGGTTGAGGAGTATGACTCCATTATCAGAAACAGTGCATGGGAAGTTATCTCAAGACTGCAGGGGAAGTTAGTTGTAAGATCTAGGTGAATCTACAAGGTGAAGCATGCATAACATGGGAGTGTGGATCTCTCCATTTTCAGGTCATCATCCGGATTGGAGGTATAAGGCTCATTTTTGTGAAGTGGCTTGTAACTGATTTCTTTGATGCCATTTAATAAAATAAGGCCTCCCCACTGTTGAGCAGGTCGTGGAAACGTAGCCCACATTGGGTGAACTCAATAATCAAATCGTTGTGTCTTTTATCTCATGTTTTCTTATGTTTTTTCGCTTCTTTTCATGTGGTTTAAGTTACTTGGTTAATATGCTCTGTTATATGCAATTGTAAATGCATCCTTGAAGTTAAAGGATCTTGGATCAATTTTTCATGTTAGTATGGGTTTATTATTGATATGGGTCCAGTTTAAAAATGTGATGAAAGGTGGCCTATATGTTTTTTGTTGATTAATTAATAGGTGAATCGAGTTTGAAACATTATAAAAAGTGGTCCATAAGGAGTTGTGGGTTGTATCCTTTAGAAAGAGAGTGGGGTCTCCCTTCCGGTAGGAGCCGGTAAATGATTTTAGGGGGTTGTATTTCCCTTCTTGTGGGTTTTGGATAATGAGTGGAGGTTGTAGAGTCCTGCATGAAGGTGCCTGCATAATGGTAAGAGTTTACATCCATACAAAAATGTAATGAATAATTTATTTATATAATAATATAGAAGATAGAGACAACGACAATGGTGATTTTCTCCTACATTGAGTTTCCACCTGAAATCCTAATGTTCTATGTGTGTTACTTATATGGTGTGATTTTTCTGTTTCTTACTGCATACAAGAAAGCTATTTATTTCTAATGAAATGGCTAAAGATAATCATCTTCTGGAACACATGAAAAATTAGTATACTGGAAATACATTGTTTTACTTCTCTGAAGTTGTGTACATATGTAGGTTTCTTTAAGAAAAATAGTGTACATAATTCAAAATATGAGATTTAAAGTTAAAGTAAATTAAAATATTTATTCACCCCCCTCTCAGTATTTTTCCTAGCAATCAGAATGGTACATGCATGACATAAGCTGAGGATGTGGTAGGACCTCAAAGTTCATGCCAAGGGATCGGTTTGGTGAAGTTTTCCCATGTACTTGGTATTTGGTAAACTAACCCAAGTCAGGCCAAGAGGTAGGTTGGGCCTCTAGGACTAGTCGGTGAATCGGGGAAAATGCAAGTGCATAGTAGGTGTAGCAAACCGACCCCTAACCTTCCACTCCCAAACTACATTGGAAGGCATGCCCAAGGGTTGGTAGAGTAATGAAACCATTAGAGAACTTTTGAGGTCTAAAATGGGCCTCCTAAGAAAAATGTACAACCAAAATAAACTTTTTAAGAACAAATAAGATTCAATATGATGATGTCAACCATGGGGGATGATTAGCCATTTTTGGGGTAAAATATTAAAAAGATTAAAAAATAATAAAATAATTAAACTACTTTTTCAAATTATCTCCCTACGGTTTTACTCAAATTTCGAGCGGGTGTACTCGTTGGATGAAAAATTTAATTCCTAATTGAAGGAGTACCCATGCTACATACTTTTGATGGACCCTAAATGAGAAAAATGAGAAATACATGAAAAACCATGATTGCAATTGCATTTTTCATGTATTTCTCATTTTCGTGTAGCAGGGTCCATCAAAAGGAAGAAACCTAGGTACTCCTTGGATGAGGAATCAAATTTTACATCCAATGAGTGTTGCCACTCAAAAATTTAGTAAACCCATAGGTAACTAAGTTGAAAATACGAGTTGAAAAAGTAGTTTTTTATTTTTTCCCTCTAAAATTTAATGATGTAATTTAATCTTATTTTATTATTTCCACTATTATTTTATAATTTTCTTAGAAGGCACATTTTAGACCTCAAAATTCCCCTAATGAGGGGGACCTGGTGAAGTTAGAGGAGTATAAAGTCCCAACTGGTTGGTGTTGTGAAGACAATCCCCTTTATAGACATAAGTGATCTCTCTAGCCCTAGAGTGGGTCTAGAAATGCACGAGACTATCTAACGAACCCTTTTCTGGCTTGTACTCAAAACGAAAGAGGAAGAAAGAGAACCTACCTCTTCCTAATTCTATTGTCTAGTCCTTTGATGAAGGCCTTTTCCATGATCCTTCAAGTTCGCTCCTCGTTGGTTGCCTGTAGGAGATCAAGAGATGACAACAAACAACATGATAGGACACATAACATACAACAAATAAAAGCTACCTAATAGACCAAGGAGTATTAAGCTACTTGCATAGATATATAAACAAATATGGAAAGTGAAAAACCAAATGTATTATTAATGTATAAAAAAGGAATCATAGAACCATGGCCTTGAAGTTGGAGACCTACCTTTGGTGATGTCCAAGTATGAATCGAGGCTCTTCAAGCAATCCTTCTCCCAAGTGGAAATTTGGGGCTTATCTCAGCATAGGGATACAAAGGATTATGATCAAGCTAAACCAACAATGACCAACCAGTGGTGGAAGGATGAGATTGAATTTATAGGAAGGGAGAGGGAGTTAGGAGCCCATAAAAGACAGAGGAAGACCCACTTCCCAATCAAAAATACCCCATTGATAAGATCAAGAGGTTCAAATGGGAAATATCGACCATATCTCCACCAAACAACATCAAGCTCGTCATTCTGGAAGATTCTAATGCACGAAGCTGCTCCTCCATTTGAGGAAATACTTCCAGAAAGGGTTCAACGCGTTTTTTCCAATCATAAGAGCCTTGACAGTGCTAAGCCATAACATGCAACCTTCCATCAACATGGGAAGACAACTGGCTAACCGCACTGACCCATAAATTCAGGGTTTGAGCTAAGTTTCTTCAGAAATTCTTCTAGGAAGTTTTATTTTAGTCTTCAAAGGATATCTTGATGTATTCTTCTAAGGTGGATATACTGCACAATATGCATCACAGGGCACTTCAATATTAGGGACAAGAAGTGAACAGGGTGACAAATTACTGTGTAACAATTGGAAAGAGTGGGAGGAGTTAAATTGAACTCATGTTAAAGGACATATCATATGCCACACACCCCCACCATCTCATTGAAGAAAATGAATGGGATCATGCCCTCTTGCGAGTTAACAACATGAGAGGTATTGCGTTGGGCGGTTTTCCCAAACCACTAATCATGTGATAGACAATCTTGATTAAAAGTGGGGCCCCTCCCCTTCATACTCTAAAACCACTCAAGGGGGTCCCGCGTTAAACCATCGAAAGTAAACGAGTAAATGATTATTTTGGTGTATGCTCTAAATTAAAAATTTAAGCCATATTTGAAGGGTCACTAGAATTGAAAAACCTCTACTAAACCTTGTTTTTGGATTTAATGGAATTTTAAAAGAACATGAAAATAAGGTAGCAAGGGACACGATCTGAAGAGAGAATTAATGGGGATTTTCCCACAATAAAAGGAGCCCTTCCTGATCTCAAAATTTGTACAACAAAACATCTATAGGAAAATAATGCCATACTATGGAATCAAGAAGTTTGATGGCATGCTACAAATCATTATGCTTGATCCCTGTGAGTCTTAAAGAGTATAAAAGGAGAGATCTATCGATTAAACATGAAGAATTGAATTCAGGTACACCCTGAGTATGCAGGATAAATGAGACTTAATTCTTATCCTTCCAAAACACTCCAAATCCCATTCTTTGATTTAATACAACTATGGTGGTTGAGAAATAGGAATGAACATGATGGAAATACATACTATAGTACACTCAGGAAATGTAATGTGCAGAAGTTATATCTCAATCCCTATGTAACAACTGGAAAAAACTGAGGATTACAATTGTTCAAGGTGGGGAATGCAACATTGTAGTGACATACAGAGAAAGTTTTGAGAAAGTGTGTGTTGTTATGAAAGGTCAAGAGTACTTTTTCTACTGAAAAAGGCTGAGAGTGCTTATGGAATAGCTACAGTCCAAGAGAAAGCATGATGACTGCATGAGGGTTGAGAGATGAATGTGTGCTATTTCAGAATGAGTGAAATGAGCAGAAGACAGAGTGTTGTGTGGGCTAAGTGAATGAAAGGTTTTTTAGGATAATAAATAGCTAACGAGTTAGGGAGAGATGACAGAAAATTGGTGATGGGTAGAGAATAGATTCAATTAGAGTGAGTGTTAGTTCAAAGGGCTAAGGATTGAATAATATATAGTTATAATAAGCCTGAGTGACAGAAAAAACTGAGAGCAATAAGCTCCTTGTTGAGTGTGGGTTGAAGCCTACAAAAAAGGATTTTGAGCTTCCATCTAGTGGGTTTCTGAAGATAGCATGGAGGTTGGTGCCTCCTTCAATTTGGTGCTTGCGAAAAATACATGAAACTATAAGTTGGTGCTTGCAATAAATCCAAGAAATCGATACTTCAGTTGGTGCTTTTGGTAAGCTAATCAAGTATCTACAAAAGAAGGGAGTTGGTTTTTCCTACTTGTGGGTGCTCGCAAACAATCTAAGAGAGTTGGTGGTTCCTATGAGTGGTGGCTCACAAAAAATCATGTAATAGAATAGAAGGTTATATTCACATCATAAAACAAAGATTTGTGGTTTTTCCATTTTGGTTTTCTATGTTAAATCCTTTGTGCTCTATGTGTTTGCTGCTCATTCTTTTGTTGTGTATGTTTATGGCATGGTTTCATTTGTTGCACACATTATGATGGTGTTTGGTCACATGAATGATTAATTACAATAAATGAAAATATTAATTTTCATAAAGCAAAAATTAGCCTTAATATTGATTCACCACCCTCTCAGTATTAACATTGTTTCCAGTAATAATTGTGTTCACGTTATAGACCCTATGGCCTCCATATAAAGTCATGAAAATCCACATATCTATTGTTATTTGATTTTGGTTATACAAAGAATGAAATGAAAGGTAGAAAAAGAAATGGAACACACAAAAAGATATATAGCAAAGAGAAAAACAATATAGTTAAAACCCAACTTCTATTGATAAATAAAATAACATAACACTATATAATCCAAATTGGTTAGAATGGTGGTAGTTATATCTTAAGGAAGAGAGATGGTGGCTACAATGATTCACAAGAAGATATTACAAGAGACCAAAATAATGTACATTTAACATAAATAAAAAACCCTAGAGGTACAAAACCATAACCATAGAAGATGAAGTGCCAAAATTTTTGCAGACGCCAAGGTGATTAGTTGGTACATCACCTTCCAAGGGGCACAAATTTTGCATACAATGTCTATTTGGGGTGAAAAATATCTTGTTAGAAAGAACTATTCAATGATTACAAAATTTTATAGGGCCAAGGCATTTCATGGTAACTCTTGGCATCCTAAATCACATAAAATAATCCTTTAGGGCCTCAAAATGGCCTTATAATTTCGGGACCATAAAAAACCATATAAAAACTACCAAGAATATAAAAGACCATTGATTCAATGGAATATGTGGGTGGACATTGATATCCACTAGATCATTCATACCCCATTAGGAAGTAAGTGTCTCCATTGCTTCAATTTCCCTCATCATATGGGGAAAATTCTACTAAATTCGGCTCCTATGGAGCCACTTACCTTGGTGAAGAACTTTCATTTCTTTGGCAACCTAAGAGAGTTGTATCATCTACTAGCGGGTATCATTTCTTGGTGCCCATGAGTCAATATTCTATAACTTGTTTAATGTAGTTGAGATTTATTTTTGTAGGGGACAATTGCTTGGTTACCTTTAGGGCATCCTACAGAGGTGGAAAATATGGTTGAAGGAACCCCACATTAAATATTGGGTGCAAGCCAACAAAAGGGGTAATAGTTAGTTCAAAATAATTTTCACCCATAGCCTTTGTGATTGTGTAAGAACCACATTGGATTGGTCTAATATTCTTATGGGGGGCCATGAGGTTCTCTATCTATAAATACAACCATACGTTATCACCAACCTAAAATATGTATGGAACCCAATGATTTTCATGTCACTCCTTTTACTCAACACTGTTGTTTTGTAGG
Source organism: Pinus albicaulis (assembly GCA_034641835.2). NCBI lineage: Eukaryota > Viridiplantae > Streptophyta > Pinopsida > Pinales > Pinaceae > Pinus > Pinus albicaulis. Next base: position 379,041,138 of record CM076575.1, read on the forward strand.
ATATCATGAAACTATTGTTGGAGGCTTTGGATCGACTCCAAAAATAATTCTACTCTATCTACCTCAACTTAAGTATGGAAGGACTATTTTGGTGACGATGGAATGGGAAGCACTATGGAAATTAGGGCCAATGGTTTGAAGCCTAGGAACACTTAAAAAGGATTTTGGCCAATAGAACTATAGAGAGATCTATTATAGACATGATAAACATATGGAAGGTTTTATCCCATGTACGCAGATGCTTGGAGTTGTAATTATGCAATATATGCACAATAATATTATTAAACACTTTTGTTTTTCCATCTGTTTGAGTATGAACGGTATTCTATTTGGTAAGATTAGTATCCATTAGAGACCATAGGCTAGAAAAAAGGTACTGAGGAACCTACTATCCATACCAAAAATAATGGTCTGAGGTAGCTCAACATGAATCCAAACACACTAAAAAAAAAGATTAACTGTGGCTTCAACTCTGATACTCTTCTTGCATGGTTTTAATATGGCCATCTTAAAGAATTGATAAACAACTACAAACACACAAGCATTACCATGCCTAGTGGAGGGAAAACATGACATGTAATGCATGGAGACTAACTCCCAAGGCTTGTTTTGGGTAGGTAGAGGAGTGTAAAACCCCTATTCGTTTATCACTATTTTAGAAATAACACAGGGAGTGTGTGATTTGGTATATTAGTGGAAATCTTGTTGAAGCTTTGGCTAGTAGAAAATAGTTCTAAGGTAATACTATTTTCTTCTCCACATCGAAGTGTCGTACCACCCAACTATAATGTGTCATCCAAATTAGCTTGGAACACTTGATTGAAGGAACACAAAGGTGGCCCAGGTAGCATAAGAGTGCATCTTGGAGGTGTAAGTATGGAACTTACTTACCTCTGATCAATGTCTAGTATGTAGCAGCAGAGTCAAAATCACTATTGTATAATTTTGGCCGCCCAAAGGTCTCATTTCCACAAGAGCTAAGAATTATGGTTATCATCACAACCATAGGCCCACTAAGGCATTCTACAACATGGTTGTCACTTCACATCTTGTACTTGATGTTTAAATGGAAATATTGTAGGTACGTGGACCCTTTCTAATGGAAGTCATTCAATAACTTTCCTTCTATATGCATGAATTACAAAGGCCTGCAATCAGTGCACGGATGACCATACCTTCCCTAGAATATAATGGTTCCTCTTTTGGCATGTCTACATAATAAAGTACATCCCCTTTTCATAAGTGGGGTATCTCAAGACAATATCAAAAAAATTGTCATAGTGATAGGCCATTGCATGTCCTTGTTGAGTGAGTAATACACTAATATCATAGTCAAAGTCATATGTATCAATCTCAAATGGCTATTATGGGTCTACCAAGGTGAGGATTGGAATAGAGTAGAGTTAGTGTTTTATATCTCGGATTATGTATATTATGATTCACACCAAAAAAAATTTACTTTATCTCCACCATTGGTCACTTGACTTAAGGGCCAAGTGATATGAGAGAAGCCCAACACGAACCTTCAGTAAAATTTAACAAGGAACAAGAAGTTGCGAAGCTTCATTAGGGATGGAAAATCCCAAATGAAATGATCTTAGATAGGTCCACATGCACCCCATGTTCATTCATGATGTATCACAAATATTGAATTTGGTACATGCTAAATGAGTATTTCTCTATATTTTCATACACCTTATGTTATTCTGGGGTGCTCAGTACCTACTAAATGTGTTGCAAATGTTCTTCTCATGTTCTACTAAATATGAGTATGTCATCCAAATACATAAGCACAAAGTATTTTGTGAGTGACCATAGGATATCATCCACCATCCTCATGAACATTGTTGGAGAATTAGTCAAGCCAATGGGTATGACTCAAAAATTATTTCTTTAGATTTGAAGGTTGTCTTCCATACACATCAATTTTCTCAATTAGAACCTGGTGGTAGCTTGACTTCAGATCAATATTACTAAATAACTTGGCACCCTTAAGTTAACCAAGAATATTGTTAGCCTTAGGGATTGGGTATCTATTCTTGACAATGAATTTTTTCAAGCCTCTATAATTAATAAAAAATCTCCATGTTGCATCCTTCTTCTGAACCAACACAATTAGGCTCCCAGAAGGTGAGGGGCTCAATTGAATATGTCCATTTTGGATGAGCTCATGAATATAACATTTCATTTCCTCATTCTCCAAGAGAGAGCATATATATATTGGACCATTAGGTAAAGGAGTAGTAGGTATCAACTAAATTAAGCGTTTGGACTAACAATGCAAAGCCACCCCCACAGGTGAAGTGAATAAATATATCTATATATATATCTATATATATATATATATATATATATATATATATGATTTTAAAATATTTTCCACCTACTTATGTTCTGTAGAGAGCCCCTATGATGAGGATGTGGTGGTTGCAGTGACCTTCCTTTCACCTTCTAACCAAACCATGAAGAGGAAAAACATTGCATTCTAAGAGATTAGCTTCGACTTTATTTTCTTGAGATCAAAGAAATTTAATTAGTCAAAACCACCTATGATAACCTATAGAGATAACCCCCTAGAGTAATAATGACACTACATGGATGAGACTCATAAATAGCATGACATTTCCACATATAAGGTTGTCCTAAAATAGCATCAAAAACTTCAAGTGGGACAACATCAAGCAACCTCATCTTTTAATGGCTTAATTCCATAGGACATGAGACATTTCTACCTGAAACATATTTTCTTCCATGGTTCAACCAAGCAATGGTGTATGGTTAGAGGTGTGGAACTATCAATGGATTCAATCTCTTGATGGTCTCGACTAAGATCATGTTCTTGTGGCTACCACTGTCAATAATTAAATATAATGGGGTCCCCTTAACCCACATATATGAATGGAAGAGGTGTCCCCCATCCTCAATATTCTCTACTATTTTGGTTGGATATTTATGGTTGCAATGGTAGCACTAGGTTTTGAATCAATTATCTCCTTTCCTTTATCTTGTTGTAAATCAGAAGTTGAGTCAAAGTCCTTTCATTTTTCTTTAAGCTTGGAAAAAAATGATTTTTTCAAATGATTTTCATCAATATTTTTGTAGGGGATTTTATGGAACTTACACCACTTTCTAGTTTCCTTCTTCGACTTCCCATTACCCCTATTTTTCTGTGACTTGGGTTTGTTTTCTTGAGGTTGGATCTCCTTGCTTTTTCATTTGTTCTACAAGTTAGGGCCACCTATTCCAAACTTATGTTGCAATAGATTTGTAAAACTGAACTCTCACTTATTCTATTGCTTAAATTTCTACTCAATTTTGACAACATATCAAAAAGTGGATCCTATTGAGGATATGTGTAGGAAATCCATATCCATTTAGATGTACCTATGTAGCCCACTATGGTACTTCAAAACTATGTGCCACTCAAAGTCTCTAATACTCGACTTTGACCAAAAGGTATGGAAAATATTGATGTACTTTGGAACCATCTAGTCTTTATATTATTGTATATATGTTCATCTTGTGTACTAGTCATCATTATTCCCTATAGGGTAGAATTCCTACAAGAGGGCATTAAAAAAAGTTACCCAATTAGGTACTGCATTTAATATCATAGACTAGTCTTCATTGTATCTCTCCTAATAATCCTCCCACCAATATTTGACTCATGCGGAAGGGATTTCAGGAATCTGAAGGTGATATTATCATTATCAAAATAAATTGGAAAAAGTAATAACCCTCTAAAAAATTAACCACTTTTCCAAAGAATCTTCACTTATTTGGCCTTTGAATAAGGGGATCTCAAATTTAGCTTGTATCTTGAAGGGGGTCACACTACCAAGATTTATACTTGTTGAAGGTGCCTTAGCCACTATTGGTAATTGTCAAAGGATCTAGGAAAAATTTTCCATAATCCCATGTTGAGATTCAACAAGATGATGGAGCCTAGTGAAAATGAGTCACCTTCACTAAGTGGGCCCGCAGGCTATTTTTAGGTGCAAGTCTATTTTTAGACTATGTCTATTTTTAGACATGGTGACCATATTTCAAAAGTTGCAGGATGCTATTTGTGGATGGTTGGTCAAGTTCGAAAAATAGATGAAATTCTATTTTTAGAATATTGGGCGAAGTTTATTTATAGATCGTCGATCTAAAAATAGATGCATGTCGATTATTATTAGCCCTTAATAATAATCCAACAATAAACATCAACTTATTCTCTTGGAGCACTTTATTTCAGTGAACAGATTTGGAAAAACAGTGGGCTGAAGGAATTACGCAATTCCTAGGGTTGACTAGTGGTTCATGCATGGAGGACTCAGTTAGAACATAAGTCGCAAAGTTATGACAAAGTTGGAAGAGTAGTTCATGGAGTTGTATTCAGTTTAACTCAGTTAAAGTGAGTTAAACTCAGTTGAGCTAGTTGTATGTAGTCTAACTGAATGATACACTAGTGAGAGTGGAGTGAATTAATTAGTTAATTAATTCACAATAATAACTCATTAATCAACTGAACAAGTACATCAGTTAACTACAGTGCATGTCAGTTCCAGTGGAGACCGAGTGGAGAGGTAGGTGAAAGGGTGAGATGGACTATCTGTTGTGACTATAGTGATGCATTGATTGCACCACACACACATTGGAGTTGCCAATGAGGATTGTGTAGTCAAGGAAAGTGTAATTTGAATTCATTCAGAGCTATTCTTTAGCAGGGATTGCGCAGTGGAGGCAAGCTATCAGGAGGGCAGAAACTAGTGCATGGATTTGCAGATTTCATCTTGTTAGTGTGTGGCGATTGATTGTACTGAGATCTTGATGTACTAAGCTTTGTATGAGATTGTTAAATGATATCCATGATACATAATATATGATAGTTGGGGTTTTTAGCTTCAGGCTTTCCCGTTAAACAACTGTGTTATGTGCGATTGTTTTTATTGCTTCATGTGTTTGCAATTAAGTTTAAATTTCCACAAAATATTAACAATGGAAGGATTATGTATTTAGCAAGAAGTTAAATATTTTTAGATCAGGAGAATATGGATATATAATGCATATGTTATATAATTTCTACATGGTATCAGAGCAGTGTTAATTCTTGAAGATTGCAATTGTAAAGAATTGCTAAGTTTGTGCTAGTGGACAATTTGAATTTGCTGCAAAAAATTCTTGGTGCAACAGTTGAGTATACATTGAAATGTATTTCAATGGGTTGCGATTGGAGTATTCCCTTGATGGCAGCTCGAATTACATATCCTGGAAGGACAGGATGGAGGTGGTGCTTGAAGATAATGGACTGAACGCATGACAAAAGAAGGTAGCGAAGTCAAGAAGGATTATGTTGGAAAGTGTGAAGGACCATATTGTGTCCAGCCTTCATAGGAAATCCACTCCATTTGCAATGTGGAAGGCTTTGATATATTTGTTCCAAAGCAGAAGTGACCAAAGGAAGTTGGCGCTTAAAGACAAGCTCAGAAAAATAAAAATGGAGAAGGGCGATAGTATTCCAAAATATCTCCCAAAATTTGTCCACTGTAAGGATGAACTGGGAAGTGTGGGGGTTACTGTTGATGAAGAATTCTTGGTGAGATTGGCTCTCCTTGGGCTTCCGAAGAGTTGGTATAGCTACGAAGACTCTGTCAATGGACGGAAGAAACTGTCGGGATGGGAGCAACTTTGGTCGGATCTTGTGCAGGACGAGATAAGACGAAGTACCAGGGATGGTTCTTCATCAAAGAAAGAAGATGAATAAAATTGCGCTTTGGCTACCAAATCAAGGAAAGTGAAGGGGAAAAATTTCCCTTCAAAATCTGAAGCTAAAGGCAAGAAGCAGGATTTTTCCAAAGTGAAGTGTTTTCACTGTCACGAAAATGGGCATTTCTCCACTAACTACCCACAGAAGAAGAAGAACAAGAAGAGTGCTGGAGCTGCAGCTGGAGAGGCCTTAGCCTCACAATTTGAACTTGATTTCTCTTTGATCACATGCTTGGTTTCAAGCGTAATGGGATTGGTGTGGTATATTGATAGTGGTGCGTCTTTCCATATGACGGGAGACAAGGAGTTATTTAGTGGTCTAGAGGAGAAGGACGTCCAAATGCATATAGATATAGGCGGCGATGACCAATACAATGCGACCGACATTGTGACCATTACCTTTGAGAGGGATTCAGGTAATCCATGTTTGTTGAAAGAAGTTATGCATGTTCCAGGTTTGAAGAAGAACTTGGTCTTGGTCACAATGTTGGAAGACAAAGGTTATGACATTGTTTTCAGTGAGGGAAAAGCCTTCCTTCGACATAAAACAATGGGTCAAACCAAGAAGATATGGATTCAAGATAATAATATCTACAAGCTAGAGGGAGATGGCTGCGCTGCAATGGTGGGCAAAGCAGAAGAAGTGGTGAGCCCGGATGAGGGCGAATTATGGCACAGGAGATTGGGCCATATTCACCATGGCGCTTTGAAGATTTTGCAGCAGATTTCTACTGGACTTCCCAAGGGTACCCTTGATCAGTCAGATCAATGCAAGGGATGTAATATGGCTAAGTTTGTGAAGACCACCTTTCATGAGAAGGAGAACCATGCTTTGGTGATCATGGAGAGAATTCACACAGACGTGTGTGGACCTTTCTTGGTTGCTTCAACAAAAAAATACAAGTATTATGTTATATTTGTTGATGAATATTCTCGTAGATGTTGGATATTCTTCATGCAGAAGAAGAGCGAAACATTATCAAAGTTCTGTGAGATTAAAGCATTGGTGGAGAAGGATTCGGGGAAGCAAGTGAAGGCTCTACGGAACGATAATGGTGGTGAATATATCTCGGGCGAATTCAAATACTTCTGTAGCAAAGAAGGAATTAAAATAGAGCTCATAGTGCCTCATAACCCACAGCAAAATGGGTCGCGGAGAGGAAGAACAGAACGATCGTGGGTGCCGCACGAGCTATGCTACATGACCAGGACCTACTGATGCACTTGTGGGCGGAAGCATGCAACACTGCAGTTTATGTGAAAAACCGTTGTCCTCATAGAGTACTTGGCATGAGTACACTTGAAGAAGTTTTTACTGGTAAGAAGCCTGATATTTCTCATTTGAAGATTTTTGGCTCATCTGTTTACATTCATGTGACAAAGGACGCCAGGAAGAAGCTGGAGCCGACTGCAGAAGTTGGGATATTTGTGGGGTACATAGAAACACCCCATAATTATCATGTGTATTTTCCAAATAGTCGGATGACTGTGGTGTGACAGGATATAAAATTCAATAACGTGAAAGCCATGAATTTGTTACTTGAGAGGGAGCTACACTTGCATGCAGAGGAGGAACTACTTGTTCCCAACGAGAGCCTCTAGATGTGTATCAACCATAGGAGGAGATTCATGGAGTGGAGGAGTCAACTCATGCAGAACCAAACATCAGACAAGGAAGAAAGCATACCACAGAAGCTGAGAGACTGAAGCTTGATGTGGCACAAAATGTAGGAGTCCCTACATCATAGCATAGATAGAGACATTCACTTGACCGTTTTACTAGATACATGACTCTTATGAGAAAGTGTATCATGACAAAGCCATCTTCTTTCGAAGAAGCAGTGTAGGAGCCCACATGGGTAGATGCCATGGTGGAGGAGTATGACTCCATTGTCAAAAACAGTGCTTAGGAGATTGTTCCAAGGTCGGTGGGTAAATCAATTGTAGGATCAAGATGGATCTACAAGGTAAAGCAAGTTGTTGATGGGAGCGTTGAGAAGTATAAGGAAATATTTGTTGCCTGGGGCTTCTCACAGATCGAGGGGATTGACTATGAATAAACCTTTTCACCTGTCGCATGGTATTCTTCCATACAGACCATCCCTTCTCTCACAGCGCAGATGGGTTGGCACATTCATTAGATGGATGTGAAGATTGCGTTCCTTAATGGGATCATTAAGGAAGAGGTGTACATTGAGCAGCCTGAATAATTTTAGATCTTCAACAGCGAGTCGCATGTGTGCAAGCTCAAAAGAGCGTTGTATGAGCTGAAGCAAGCACCATGTGCTTGGTACACACGGATTGGCAACTATTTCACCAGACTTGGCTTCACCAAGAGTGAGGCGGATGCAAACCTGTACCAAATTGTGGTGGAGGGTAAGCTTTTAATCATTATTCTTTATGTTGATGATTTAATACTAATGGGTGATGAACAGTTGATACACTCATGCAAGGAAGATCTTGCAAAGGAGTTCGATTTGAAGGATTTGGGCCTCCTTCATTATTCCCTTGGATTGGAAATATGGTAGTGGGAAGGTGAATTGTTTGTGTCTCAAGGCAAGTATGCCCAGAAGATACTGGATAAGTTTCACATGCAAGGTTGCAAGCCTATCGACACTCCTCTTCCAGGAAATTGTAGGAAAGAAGATGCTACATCGACAGAGGTAGTTGATGCCACTGTTTATCAACAATTGGTGGGTTCTCTCATGTATTTAGTTAATACAAGACCCAACATATGCTATGTGGTGAACCAGCTTTCACAAGCGATGGTTAAGCCTACTAAGCTCTTTTGGAAGGCAGGAAAGCATGTCCTGAGGTATCTCAGGGGCAGATTTGAGTATGGCTTATGGTACAGACAGACAGATGAGGTGAAGTTGCATGGCTTCACTGATGCAGATTGGGCAAACAACCCAACAAATAGAAAGAGCACATCAGGAGGGGTTTTCAGTATCGGATCTACAATAGTTTCTTGGTACAGCAGGAAACAAAGATCTATGGCACTCAGTTCAGCGGAAGCATAATACATTGTAGCAAGTCAAGCTGCATGTGAGGCTATTTGGATGAGCAAGATCTTGGTCGGTTTGTTTGGTTCACATTTAGATCCTACAGTGATACATTGTGATAATTAGAGTTGCATTAAACTCTTGATTAATCCTGTGTTTCATGATATATCTAAACATATTGATATCTGGTATCATCATATCAGAGATTGTGTGTAGGGGAAGATCATATTGCTTCAGTACATTCCTACGGAAGATCAGGATGCAGATATTCTTATGAAGGCGCTCACCAGGAGAAAATTCGAATACCATAGAGGCAGGATCCGGGTGAAGGATAATCCCTATCTTGTTGAGAGGGAGTGTTGAGATTCAACAAGATGATGGAGCTTAGTGAAAATGAGCCGCCTTCACTAAGTGGGCCCGCAGGCTATTTTTAGGTGCAAGTCTATTTTTAGACTATGTCTATTTTTAGACATGGTGATCATATTTCAGAAGTTGCAGGATGTTGTTTGTGGATGGTTGGTCAAGTTGGAAAAATAGATGAAATTCTATTTTTAGAATATTGGACGAAGTCTATTTATAGATCGTTGATCTAAAATAAGATGCATGTTGATTATTATTAGCCCTTAATAATAATCTGACAATAAACATCAACTTATTCTCTTGGAGCACTTTATTTCAGTGAACAGATTTGGAAAATCAGTGGGCTGAAGGAATTACGCAATTCCTAGGTTTGACTGGTGGTTCATGCATGGAGGACTCAGTTAGAACTGAAGTGGAAAAGTTATGATAGAGTTGGAAGAGTAGTTCATGGAGTTGTATTCAGTTCAACTTAGTTAAAGTGAGTTAAACTCAGTTGAGCTAGTTGTATCTAGTCTAACTGAATGATACACTAGTGAGAGTGGAGTGAATTAACTAGTTAATTAATTCACAAATAATAACTCATTAATCAACTGAACAAATACATCAGTTAACTACAGTGCATGTCAGTTCCAGTGGAGACCGAGTGGAGAGGTAGGTGAAAGGGTGAGATGGACTATCTGTTGTGACTATAGTGATGCATTGATTGCACCACACACACATTGGAGTTGCCAATGAGGATTGTGTAGTCAAGGCAAGTGTAATTTGAATTCATTCAGAGCTATTCTTTAGTAGGGATTGCGCAGTGGAGGCAAGCTATCAGGAGGGAAAAAATCAGTGCATGGATTTGCAGATTTCATCTTCTTAGTGTGTGATGATTGATTGTACTAAGAGCTTGATGTACTAAGCTTTGTATGAGACTGTTACATGATCTCCATGATACATAATATATGATAGTTGGGGTTTTTAGCTTCAAGCTTTCCTGTTAAATAATTGTGTTATGTGCGATTGTTTTTATTGCTTCATGTGTTTGCAATTGAGTTTAAATTTCCACAAAATATTAACAGTGGAAGGATTATGTATTTAGCAAGAAGTTAAATATTGTTAGATTAGGAGAATAATTTCTACATCCCATTACTCTATCATGTGAGTGCTTCCTCAAGAAACAACTTGATATGATATATTACTCCATCATATCTCTTTTCCTCCACCATGGGATGTCATTTGGGTTAGTGAGAGCAAGAATTCCCAAGTAAAACAAGGTCAATGCCCAACTTGATGTACCCTGACCTCATCAGGGACTTACATTGAGAAAAAACAGGGAGAAAATTGTTATGATACCATTGATATGTGGAATGAAATAAAGTGTGGGAAAGGAAATGGAACAAACATGGAGAAATCTAGAAAATATCATAGTAATATAGCGAAAAACCAAACCTTTGTAGATAATTTTTTTACCAAAACATTGTAGAATACAAAATTTCCAAATTGGTGGTAGTTCTCTCTGAAAGGAGAGAGATGGAAGCTACACTTATTCATAGAAAGATATTACAAGAGGCTAAAAGTTTTGTGGGCCCCAAGGTGATTAGTTGGTACATCACCTTTTAGGGGTACACTTTTTCATACAATGTATGTTTGGGGCACATAATAGTATGTTGGGAAGAACTACCCAAGGATTACAACTTTTGGCCAAGGTTACGGTATATAATGGCAATCTATGGACCCATGAATCACCAAAAAAACATTTTTATGGCCACAAAACAACCCTGGAAGTGTGGGACCCAAAAAGCCATAGAAATTTTACCAAGAATATAAAGGATCATTAAATCAATGGAAGAGCTAGGTACCTAGTGATATCCATGTGGATCACTATCCCCCCTTATTAACTCCCTAGGTAACCAATATTGCCCTCCATAGGTATACTATATTTCCTCTCAAAACCACCTAATATAAAACACCTTAAGCACTAACTTATATTAGAAAGAAAACAAATTAATTCCATTACTTACATGGTAAATTCCTCAAAGAGGAAGATATCCCATGGATAAAATAATCATTATACTTGGTGTGCATTCCTCCCCACTCTTTCATTTGAAAAAGCAATGGTACAAGATCCATTATATGGCATAACTAAGTCATTAATGCCACCTGTTATTACATAGATGAGGTCCACTAACCATATTATGATGGATGACAACTAGCCCAGTCACCACCTTGGCAATGAAGACAGTGTAAGGTTAATTGTAGATGTATAAATTACATGTCCACTAAGTCAAGAATAACTAACAAGGTGGGTTATTCACACCAACATCCCCCCTTAAGATTTACATAGGTTACAAATATAAAGTAAATTTGTGCTCACATATTTGACCATATAAATAACTTACCAACACCCTATTGTAGCATGCACTTTGGCAAGATGTGAGACAAACAAATTTCCCAACGCTACAAAGATTCCCCCCAATATCTGAATACGACATGCAGACAATCAACTTTGAGAACAACCCCTTATTATAATTAGGTGCAAACAAACTCATAATATATTGTCTTTCTTCATATCAATACAAAAATACTTTCATTATAAGCATAAGTGTAATGGATCAAGAACAATGGGACCCATAAATATGTTAAAGAATATTCTCCATAAGTAGAAACTACAAGCTATATTCTAATGAAGTTGTAGGCAAGTGTCAAAAATTGGCAAGAGTGCTCCAATCAAGCCAAAAAAAATGTTGCAAACAACATATCATAGTAAAAAAAGGCACATGAACAAAGTGTTGAGATTCAACAAGATGATGAGCTTAGTGAAAAGAGTCGCCTTCACTAAGTGGGCCCGCAGGCTATTTTTGGCGCAAGTCTATTTTTAGACTATGTCTACTTTTAGACATGGTGATCATATTTCAGAAGTTGCAGGATGCTATTTGTGGATGGTTGATGAAGTTGGAAAAATAGATGAAATTCTATTTTTAGAATATTGGGTGAAGTCTATTTATAAATCTTCGATCTAAAAATAGATGCATGTCGATTATTATTAGCTCTTAATAATAATTAGACAATAAACAACAACTTATTCTCTTGGAGCACTTTGTTTCAGTGCACAGATGTGGCAGATTAGTGGACTAAGGGAATTACGCAATTACGAAGGGTTTACCGGAGTTCATGCATGGAGGACTCAGTTAGAACTGAAGTGGCACAATTATGACAGAGTTGGAAGAGTAGTTATGGAGTTGTATTTAGTTTAACTCAGTTAGACTCAGTTGAGCTAGTTGTATCTAGTCTAATTGAATGATACACTAGTGAGAGTGGAGTGAATTAATTAGTTAATTAATTCAAAAATAATAACTCATTAATCAACTGAACAATACAACAGTTAACTACAGTGCAAGTCAATTCCAGTGGAGACCCAGTGGAGAGATAGGTGAAAGGGCAAGATGGACAATCTGTTGTGACTATAGTGATGCATTTATTGCATCACACACACATTGGAGTTGCCAATGAGAATTGCACTGTCAAGGAAAGAGTAATTCGAATTCATTCAGAGCTATTCTTTAGCAGGGATTGCGCAGTGGAGGTAGGCTAGCAGGGGGCAAAGATCGGTGCATGGATTTGTAGATTTTTCCTGATTAGTGTGTGATGATTGTATTGTACTGAGAGTTTGATGTACTAAGCTTTGTATGAGGATTGTTACATGATCTCCATGATACATAATATATTATAGTTGGGGTTTTTAGCTTCAGGCTTTCCCGTTAAACAACAGTGTTATGTGCGATTGTTTTTATTTATGCTTCACATGTGTGTGCAATTAATTTTCTGCAAAAGATTAACAGTGGAATGATTCTGTATTTTGCAAGAGGTTAAATATTGTGAGATCAGGGGAATATAGGACATATGCATGCTTAATGTATATAATTTCTACATGGTATCAGAGAATTGTTAATTCTTGAAGATTTCAATTGTGAAGTGATTTTGTTCTAGTGCACAACTCGAATTTGCTACAGAAGATTCTTGGTGAAAAATTTGAGTATACATTGAAATGGATTTCAATGGGTTGTGATTGGAGTATGCCCTTGATGGGAGCTCAAATTACATAGCCTGGAAGGACAGGATGAAGGCGGTGCTGGAGGATAATGGACTGAAGGAGTTCATAGATAGCGATGTTCCTAAGTCGGGATCTAGCGATGCTGCATTACTTGACGCATGGCAAAAGAAGACAGCAAAGACGAGAAGAATTCTGTTGGAAGGTGTGAAGGACCATATTGTGTCCAACCTTCACAGGAAAGCCACTCCATTCTTAATGTGTAAGGCTTTGACAGACTTGTTCCAAAGAAGAAGTGACCAAAGGAAGTTGGCAGTTAAAGACAAGCTCAGAAAAATAAAAATGGAGAAGGGCGACAATATTCCAAAATACCTCACGAAGTTTGTCCACTGTAAGGATGAAATAGGAAGTGTGGGGGTTACTGTTGATGATGAAGACTTGGTGAGCTTGGCTCTCCTTGGGCTTCCGAAGAGTTGGCATAGCTATGAAGACTCTGTCAATGGACGTGAGAAACTGCCAGGATGGGAGCGACTTTGGTCGGATCTTGTGCAGGAGGAGATAAGGCGGGGTACCAGGGATGGCTCTTCATCGAAGAATTAAGATGAAGAGAATTTATCTTTGGCTACTAAAGCAAGGAAAGGGAAGAGGAAGAAAATTCCTTCAAAATCTGAAGCTAAAGGCAAGAAGCATGATTTGTCCAAAGTGAAGTGTTTTCATTGTCACGAACATGGGCATTTCGCCAATAACTATCCATAGAATAAGAAGAACAAGAAGACTGCTGGAGATGAAATGGGAGAGGCCTTAGCCTCGCAATTTGAACTTGATTTCTCTTTGATCGCATGCTTGGTTTCAAGCTGTATGGGATTGGTGTGGTATCTTGATAGTGGTGCATCTTTCCATATGACGGGAGACAAGGAGTTGTTTAGTGACTTGGAGGAGAAGGACCTCCAGATGCATATAGAGATGGGCGACGATGGTCGGTACAGTGCGACTCACATTGGGACCATTAACTTTGAGAGGGAGTTTGGTAATCCATTCTTGTTGAAGAATGTTATGCATGTTCTAGGTTTGAAGAAGAACTTGGTCTCGGTCGCAATGCTGGAAGACAAAGGTGATGATGTTGTTTTCAATGAGGGAAAAGCATTCCTTCGATATAAAACAATGGGTCAAACCAAGAATATAGGGGTTCGAATTAAGAATCTCTACAAGCTCGAGGTAGATGGCTGCACTGCAATGGTGGGCAAAGCAGAAGAAGTGGTGAGAGGGGATGAGGGAGAATTATGGCACAGGAGATTGGGCCATCTTCACCATGGCACTTTGAAGATTTTGCAGCAGATTTTTACTGGACTTTCCAAGGGTACTCTTGCGTAGTTAGATCAGTGCAAGGGACGTACTATGGGTAAGTTTGTGAAGACCACCTTTCATGAGAAGGAGAACCATGCTTCGGTGATCCTGGAGAGAATTCACATAGACGTGTGTGGACCTTTCTCGGTTGCTTCAACATAAAAATGTAGGTATTATGTTATATTTGTTGATGAATATTCTCGTAGATGTTGGATCTTCTTCATGCATAAGAAGAGTGAAACGTTCTCAAAGTTCTGTGAGTTCAAAGCATTGGTGGAGAAGGAGTTGGGGAAGCAAGTGAAAGATCTACGGAGCGATAATGGTGGTGAATACATCTCGAGTGAATTAAAAGACTTCTGTAGCAAAGATGGAATTCGAAGAGAACTCATAGCACCTCATAACCCACATCAGAATGGGGTCAGTGAGAGGAAGAACAGAACGATCGTGGGTGTTGCATGAGCGATGTTGCATGACTAGGGCCTACCGATGCACTTGTGGGCAGAAGCATGCAACACTGTGGTTTATGTGAAAAAATGTTCTCCTCATAGAGTACTTGGCATAAGTACACTTGAAGAAGCTTTTTACTGGTAAGAAGCCTGATATTTCTCATTTGAAGATTTTTGGCTCATCTGTTTACATTCATGTGACAAAGGATGCTAGGAAGAAGCTGGAGCCGACTACAGAAGTTGGGATATTTGTGGGGTACATAGAAACACCACATAATTATCATGTGTATTTTCCAGACAGTCAGATGACTGTGGTGTGATGGGATATAAAATTCAATGAGGTGAAAGCCATGAAGTTGTCGCTTGAGAGGGAGCTACACTTACATGCAGAGGAGGAAATTCTTGTTCCCAAAGATGAGCCTCTAGATTTGGATCAACCACAGGAGGAGATTCATGGAGTGGAGGAGTCCACTCATGCAGAACCAAACATCATACAAGGTAGAAAGCGTACCAGAGAAGCTGAGAGACTAAAGCTTGATGCGGCACAGAATGTAGGAGTTCCTACATCACAACGCAGATAGAGACAATCATCTGACCGATTTACTGGATACATGGCTCTTATGAGAAAGTGTATCGTGACAGAGCCACTTCTTTTGAAGAAGCAGTGCAGGAGCCCACATGGGTAGATTCCATGGTGGAGGAGTATGACTCCATTGTCAGAAACAATGCTTGGGAGATTGTTCCAGGGCCGGTGGGAAAATCAGTTGTAGGATCAAGATGGATCTACAAGGTAAAGCAAGCTGCTGATGGGAGCGTCGAAAAGTATAAGGCAAGATTTATTGCCCGGGGCTTCTCACAGATCGAGGGGATTGACTATGAAGAAACCTTTGCACCTGTCGCACGGTATTCTTCCATACAGACCATCCTTGCTCTCTCAGCGTAGACAGGTTGGCACATTCATCAGATGGATGTGAATACTGCGTTCCTTAATGGGATCATTGAGGAAGAGGTGTACGTTGAGCAGCCTGAAGGATTTGAGATCTTCAGCACCGAGTTGCATGTGTGCAGGCTCAAAAGAGTGTTGTATGGGCTGAAACAAGCACCACGTGCTCGGTACACTCAGATTGACAGCTATTTCACTGGACTTGGCTTCACTAAGAGTGAGGCGGATGTAAATCTGTACCAGATTGTGGTGGAGGGTAAGCTTTTAATCATTGTACTTCATGTTGATGATTTAATACTAACGGGTGATGAGCAGTTGATATACTCATGCAAGGCAGATCTTGCAAAGGAGTTTGAGATGAAGGACTTAGGCCTCCTTCATTATTTCCTTGGATTGGAAATATGGCAACGGGAAGGTGAATTGTTTGTGTCTCAAGGCAAGTATGCCCAAGAGATACTGGAGAAGTTTCACATGCAAGGCTGCAAGCCTATCGACACTCCTCTTCCAGGAAATTGGAAAAAGGAGGATGCTACATCGACATAGGTAGTGGATGACACTGTTTATCGACAGTTGGTGGGTTCGCTAATGTATTTAGAAAATACAAGACTGGACATATGCTATGCAGTGAACCAGCTTTCACAAGCGATGGTTAAGCCTACCAAGCTCTTTTGGAAGGCAGGCAAACATGTCCTAAGATATCTCAGGGGCACATCTGAGTATGGTTTATGTTACAGACAGACAGATGAGGTGAAGTTGCATGGCTTCACAGATGCAGATTGGGTAGGAAGCCCAACAGACAGAAAGAGAACATCAGGAGGGATTTTCAATATCGGATCTACAATAGTTTCTTGGTACAACAGGAAACAAAGATCCGTGGCACTCAGTTCAGCGGAAGCAGAATACATGGCAGCAAGTCAAGCTGCATGTGAGGCTATCTGGATGAGGAAGATCCTGGTTGGTTTGTTCGGTTCACATTTATATCCCACAGTGATACATTGTGATAATAGAGTTGCATTAAACTCTCGGTTAATCATGTGTTTCATGATAGATCTAAACATATTGATATCCGGTATCATCATATCAGAGATTGTGTGCAGTGGAAGATCATGTTGCTTCAGTACATTCCTACGGAGGATCAGGATGCAGATATTCTGGTGAAGGCGCTCAGTAGGAGAAAATTCGAATACCATAGACGCAGGATCGGGGTGAAAGATAATCCCTATATTGTTGAGAGGGAGTGTTGAGATTCAACAAGATGATGAGCTTAGTGAAAAGAATTGCCTTCACTAAGTGGGCCCGCAGGCTATTTTTGGCGCAAGTCTATTTTTAGACATGGTGATCATATTTTAGAATTTGCAAGATGCTATTTGTGGATGGTTGATCAAGTTGGAAAAATAGATGAAATTCTATTTTTAGAATATTGGGTGAAGTCTATTTATAGATCGTCGATCTAAAAATAGATGCATGTCGATTATTATTAGCTCTTAATAATAATCAGACAATAAACAATAACTTATTCTCTTGGAGCACTTTGTTTCAGTGCACAGATGTGGCAGATCAGTGGACTGAGGGAATTACACAATTCCCAAGGGCTTACTAGAGTTCATGCATGGAGGACTCAGTTAGAACTGAAGTGGCACAGTTATGATAGAGTTGGAAGAGTAGTTATGGAGTTGTATTTAGTTTAACTTATTTAGACTCAGTTGAGCTAGTTTTATCTAGTCTAACTGAATGATACACTAGTGAGAGTGGAGTGAATTAATTAGTTAATTAATTCAAAAATATTAACTCATCAATCAACTGAATAATACAACAGTTAACTACAGTGCATGTTAGTTCCAGTGGAGACCCAGTGGAGAGATAGGTGAAAGGGCAAGATGGACTATCTGTTGTGACTATATAGTGATGCATTGATTGAATCACACACACATTGGAGTTGCCAATGAGGGTTGCACAGTCAAGGCAAGAGTAATTCGAATTCATTCAGAGCTATTCTTCAACAAGGATTGCGCAGTGGAGGCAGGCTAGCAGGGGGCAAAGATCGGTGCATGGATTTGCAGATTTTTCCTGATTAGTGTGTGACGATTGTATTGTACTGAGAGCTTGATGTACTAAGCTTTGTATGAGGATTGTTACATGATATCCATGATACATAATATATGATAGTTGGGGTTTTCAGCTTCAGGCTTTCCCGTTAAACCACTGTGTTATGTGCGATTGTTTTTATTTATGCTTCACATGTGTGTGCAATTAATTTTCCGCAAAATATTAACAATGGAATGATTCTGTATTTTGCAAGAAGTTAAATATTGTGAGATTAGGGGAATCTAGGACACATGCATGCTTAATGTATATAATTTCTACACAAAGAAGGAAAAAGGGTTGTCATCAAAACAATCAAGATAACTCAAGTGTTAAAGATAAAGAGGACCATATCAGTACATGAAAAAGATAAATTATTAATGATAAAGAGGATCATATTAATACATCAAAAAAATAGTATAATAAATATCAACATAATTATTTAAAAAAAATGGTGTTGAATAAGAATATAATTGTAGAAAAATATTTGTAAAAAAAAAAAAAAAAAAAAAGAAAAAGAAAAAAGAAAAGAAAAGAAAACTATCAATATACTCAAAAATATAGTAAAAGTTTAAAATTTTAAAATGTAAATACATAAAAAGAAACAACCAAAAAAATACAATCTCACCCCAAAATAATGCTCAGTATCAAATTTAGTATACTAAGCATGGGATATTGTCTTATTATATATACTCTTCTTTAAAGGGAAGAATAAGATGTATACCATGCTTAGAACTTCTTTGGTATTCAACTATAAATTAAGGTGTTGGAATTTGAAGTGAAGGTATTTACTATTCTTTTCAAATTTTTAATATTACTTTTCAAGTAAAAGTGTCTATTCAATATTAAATTTTATTTTATTTTATTAAAACAATGACTTAGTTGAGATTAAAATTTAGAAAAATGGATATGGAATTTAACAACAATTTTGGGTTCTTAAATAATTTCTAAATACAAATATTTAAATTAAGAATTAAATTTAACTTGTGCTTTGAATTATTAATCCATAATTCATAACACCATTAATCATATGTTAAGGTGTAAAGATTTTTAGTTATTAGAAGATTAGTTCACATCCTTAAAACTGTTATTCTCCTATTGAGAGTGTAATTCATTCTTGGTTATGATGCTAGAAAATATTCCACCACTCTAACGGATGAGTATCTAGTAGCATGAGGAGGATCTAACCTAAAGACCATTATCTGTCATTGTCATTGTTTGTTATGATGTCAGAAAATATTCCACCACTCTATGGGATCACTATCTATCAAAAGAAAGAACAAATAAATAAATAAATATTAAACATTAATTGTGAAATAATAATTACTTATAAAATTTTAAATTAATTAATATAAAATAATAATTATTTATAAAGTTTTAAATTAATTTTCATATATATATATATATATATAGTTCATGATCTTAACCTTCAAATAAAATACATGGTGGTTCATGATGTTAACCTTTAGAATAAAATATAATTTAGAGGATTTAATCTTAATAGTTCTATGAGGAGATTATGTCTCTAAAGATGTTATGATGTTATGGTCTAAATCTGGGTAAGACTAGACTATATATGTCTGAGAGCTGTTATTTATAAGGAAATTGAAAATTCTGTATCAAAATTCCACTCATATAAGTAAAAACTGATTTAATGAATTTATAGAATTTTGTGTCAAAATGTCATCAAACAATTAAACATGTACCAATATGCAACAAAATAATAAAAAAGTTTTGCAAGTATTCACTTTGTAAAACTAATCTAATGAATTTGTAAAAATTTGTGTAAAAATTTCATCTTACATGCCAGCAATTAAAAATGTCCCAATATACAACAAAATTAAAAGAGTTGTGCCAAGTACCCACCAACCAATCATTGATGTAGGTAGGTCAGCTTGCTCATCTTGTAAGTCTTGTCTGCATCTGGAAAAGAAAGAATCCACCCAACATTAATGTTTCATGATTTCATGAATAAATTTTAAAATAGACTTTGACCCTTTAGCAGTATCAACAAAAAGATGCCAATAAAAGCCCAGGAAAACAAGAACCTTTAGTAATCTTTTCATTGAGTTGGTTCTAAAATCCCAATTGAGATGAGCTGGGGAGGATTTGTACTTGATATAGCCCCACTATATCCCAACATTTGGACATCACGGACCTAGGGAGTGCGCAATTATTGTCAGAGTGTTGGAACATTGAGTAGACAACCACATTGCAGCGTACTTGCTGGATGGGAATGACAGTAAATAAAAGGCAACTAGATATTTTGGCAGAAGATCTTTGGCCCAGACTCGGAAACATTCCTTCAACGCTTATTCTCTGTTCCCTATCTATAATTTTTTTGAGGACTTTATAGTTAGAGATATGACCCTATATTCCACCCGGCATTAAATCCTTTAATGCCTATCTCTCGTCTCAAATATACTGTTATGGATGAGGCGTTAGGCATGTGATTTGTACAAATTTCAGAAGCACTGCAAAGCAGAGGGATTAAACGCGAGAATTCGTCGGGTTCACACTTATATCACAGATAAATAAAAGAGAGCATGCGACTACACTGTGGACGTGTGTCAACACTTCGTCACTTGTGTTGTTTTAATATAAAAAATGATATATTTTTAACTCTGGGTAGTTTAGTTTAGTTTTGTTAATTTTATGAAGGGGCAATTAATCGGATGTGATTGTAGATTTGGTCGACACTGTGAAACCGTTGTAATTTGTGTTGTTTCAATATGAAAAATATAAAAAATGATTAAGTTGAGATGTTTATTTTACAGTTGAGTATAATCTGTAATCGTTTTCGTGCTTCATCAAAATTGAAATTGTGTTTAGGTTAGCTAAAATAAAAAAAATAAAAATTTTTAAAAAACAAAAAAATAACTATACAAAACATTTAAATAATGTTACTTCATTAAAAAAAATTGTACGTGAAGAAATTGGATCTTTATCGGCTCATGTTACATTTGTATTTAAGATTGATCTATACTGGTATATTTTTAACTTCGGATAATTTAATTGAGTTTTGTTAATTTTATGAAGGGGCAATTAATCGGATGTGATTGTAGATTTGGTATTGAAGTTATGTCCATTGTAGATTTTTGGATTATTGAAGTTATGTCTATTGTAGATAGTTGGATTATTTTTTGATAGTTAGGAGAGGTGAAACCATTCAATTTTGTTTAGAGGTTAAATTATATAATACTTTTGGAATCTGCAATGGACACAAAAATACTCATAAATTTGATAATTTGATTTGTAGAGATTACACAATTTTATAACACTTTATTATTCATAAATATCATTTACAAATATTAAAAACATTAATTTTCAAATCAATATCTATATCATTTAAAAAATACTCGTTATTTAACACTAAATTTGATAATCTAATTTGTAGAGATTACACAATTTTATAACACTTAATTATTCAGAAATATCATTTATAAATATTAAAAAAATTAATTTTCAAATCAATATCTATATCATTTAAAAAGTAGTGGTTATTTAACACTATCTTATAGGGAATATATAAGATCCTTAAAATGGGAAGATCTATCCTCATCCCTTATCTCCATAAGCTTCTCAATTTAGCTGTAACACGTGGCTTTCCTTGGCTTTGGACGCAAAGCCTTATTGTACCTATATTTAAAAATGGGGACAAGAGTATCCCATCTAACTACAGACCATTATGGTTAGCCATATCCTGGCCAAGATTTATGGGCTCATTTTGGAGAAGAAGCTTAGCGTTTGGCTTGAAAGCCAGAGAAAAAGAGCTAAATGGAAATATGGTTTTAGGAGACATCACTCAACTATTGACCATCTATTCACTCTTAGAATCATTGCGGAGGAATGTCGCAATAGTAAATCCACCTCTTCTGTTGCTTTGTGGACTTTAGAAAAGCTTTCGACATTGTTCCTCAATATAAGCTTTGGGAGAGACTTAAAGAGATCATGGTCCCTCCTGAGCTGAGGATTGATGTGACCTGTCTCTACAAGACCATCACTACCAAGCTTAAGACCAACGAGGGGTGGTCTGTAGACATTAAATGCAATATTGGAGTTAAGCAAGGGTGTCCCCTATCCCCTACCCTTTTTGGAATATACTTTGATAAATTGGAGGAGTGTTTGGTATCTGCTAGGTGCAAGGGCACCGAGCTTGCTGGTGTTCTCATTAGTCTTCTCCTCTATGCCGATGATATCATTCTTCTTGCAAAATTCTGTGATGACCTTGACAAACAATGTCAGATTCTTCATAAATACTGCTCTAAGATGAGTATGACAGTTAATACTCACAAGACTAAAGTCATGATCATTAAATCCAAAAAGATCACCCATGGTAGTTTCGTGTATAATAACCAGTGATTAGAGCAAGCTTCTTCTTATAAGTATTTGGGCATTGACTTCTCTCATCATCTCAACTGGAATTATAGCATCGAGAAAAGGATTATTGGGGGTTGGAAAGCTTATTATGAACTTGAAAACAATTGTAAGTTGGTCGATATTTACATTTGGAGTAAAAAGAGGTTCCTCCTTGAGACCATTTTCACCCCTGTTTTCCTATACATATGTGAAGTTTGGGGTTGCATTATATCCATAGAGTCATGGAGAAATATTGATATGCTTCAAAAGCAATTCATAACCTACAACCTTAAGATCAAGGGCAATACTCTCTATCCTATCCTCTTGATTGAATCTCATTTCCCCCCCACTGAAAGTACGGTTATGTCTAGATATGTGATGTATAATAAGAAGCTTGACAACATGGAATAAAAAAGGCTCCCTAAAATTGCTTCTAATTGTAGTCAAAACCCTCAGTTTCACCTCAAGTGCGGGTGGCAAAAGGATGCCCAATCATGGCTCAACCATTGGGGAATTAAGGAGGAGCTCAGTATGGGAAGCAAAGATAACATCAAAAATACTATTACCTCCAAGTTTAAGGAAAATTTGTGGGAGGATTAGGAGTTGGAGGGTTAAAGGAAGCTAAGATACTATAAGGAAGTGATGAACCCCACCCTTGATAATCATAATTATCTCTTTGTGTTTTCCAGCAATAAGAAAAAAATGAACATCACTAAGATAAGAACTAACTCCCATGAGCTTCGGAGTGAGACTGGACGGTGGTCTATTCCCAAGGCCCCTCAGAAAGATATAATCTATTAGGTTTGTGATTCTCAGTAGGTGGAAGATGAAAATAACTTCCTTTTAGACTGCTCGACTCTTATTCACATTCGCTCTCAATTCCATACCATCTACCACACTTCGAATCTTCTCGACCTATTAAGCCAACCCACTTATAGCAATTTTGGAGCACTTATTTCTCTTCTCTTTGACCATAGAAACAAGAATTTGAAGAATCAAACTTAGATTCTTTCTCCTCTCTTAAGGTCCGATAGACCACATTGG
The DNA here is from genome assembly GCA_034641835.2 of Pinus albicaulis. Lineage (NCBI taxonomy): Eukaryota > Viridiplantae > Streptophyta > Pinopsida > Pinales > Pinaceae > Pinus > Pinus albicaulis. The sequence goes on from CM076575.1 coordinate 379,064,502, forward strand.
TCTTAACAGACGTTAACCACCACCACCACCATCACCATCTTTCAAGGATAGATTTGTAGATTTTAATGATCAAATATTTATGGAAAGATTTTTTATTTCAAAAATAAAATTTTTTATTTTAATTAATTATGAATTTAAAATTAAATTATTATTATTATATTGATTATTAATATATTATTACTTTAAGTGTGTTAAATGAAGATTATATCAAATAATAATAATGAAAATTCAATTAAAACATAATAAAAATAATAAATAAATTTAATGTAATTTATTAGACTAGTTTTTATTTTATAAATAATTAAAAGGTAATAAAAATAATAAATGGATTCAAGTCAATTTATTGTATTTTAATTATATATATATATATATATATATATATATATATATATATATATATATATATATGGGTGGTAGTTTATCGATTCTATGTATTGGGGTTTTTGTACTTTATATGTTCTAGGAATTGGGTGATTTCTTGGAATCACAAGTTTGAGTTGTAAACTCTCCACAATCAGAGTGTTGAGGGGTTTTCCAAGGGCTAAACCCATATATGCAATAAAAAACCTATTTTAATATATACAAAAATTAAGATCTCACAAAAAAAAAAATTGTCCAACCAAAAACTCTAAAACTTATCATGTTTAAACAACACACATTAATTAAAAAAATAATAATAACACTTAATATTTATAATTATGATATTTCTAAATATATAATTAATAAATATATAAAAAATAATAAATTTAATTAATAAACATATAATTATAAATTAAAAAAAAACTATAAATAGATATGTAAAATATGTATTATAAGTATAAATTAAAATTCATTGTACCAAAAAAAAATTAACTAATTATTATATTTCAAATTTTATATTTGAATTTAATTAATAAAAATATAATAAAAATATTTTTATTAAATTCTTCTTCTAAATTACTTATATATTTTTGTCCACAAAAAGGTATTTATAAAAGCAATTTGAGCTTTAAAAATAGTATACATGCACTTTTCAAAATAATAATAATAATTTAGATGGCATTCACTAAAGTTTTTGTAAATATGCCTAACTTGTAAATGAGAATCATATTGTTCGGGTAATGCCCTTAACGTCCTCTACTCCATCCATAATAGTCTTTGGAATCCCAAAATCCAAAAACTATGAAACATTATCATGGTTTGCAATACAAGCTAATAACTCAACCATAGCAACAATACCAAGCTCGGTTCCTAACTTCATATGCATACTATAGTAAGAAGTCATTTCAATTACCATACCACTTCCACATTTCCCATTAGCAGAGGTTCCTCTCGAATAGACATCCGTATTAATAGTCATTACATCGAATTTATGTTTAGGTAAAATATTATTAGAGACTTTATCATTAAAAGAATTTCTAATCTTTAATTAATTAATTAATTATATATATATATATATATATATATATATATATATATATATATATATATATATATATATATATATATATAATCAATGTTATGCATATTATATTAAAAAATTATAAATAGTAATATAGAGATAATAAATTTATATAAATATAAATAATATTATTAATATTAGCACATATCTATTTTAAATTTAAATATATCAAATGTCTAGAGGAATTAAATTTGTCATAGTCTAATTTTTTCTGAAATTTTATAGATAAAAAAAATTGCATCTCGAAAGATTTAATTCTTTTAAATTTGAAATTTAGATGAATATATATTAATTAAATTTCATTTAACACTTAGATAATATCTTGAAAACTAATAATTTGAAAAACATATAAGCTTGAATTTCTCTGCAAAAGAACATGTTATTTCTATTAAATACAACGACTATAAGGGTGGCAGGAGTGAGATGGGTTTTGTATAGCTCCAAAGGAAATTTGGTTAAGGAGTATGCATGGGAATTGGGATCAATGACAAACAATCAAGCAAAAATACATGATTTATTACAAGGCATGATCTTGGCTAGAGCTTCTCAGGAGTCCAAACTCAGAGTTTTTGGTGATTCTCTTATCATCATACAACATTTATTCAAAAGAATAGAATAAAAAGGCTCATAGAAGACATTCTCAAAAACGAATACTTTCATGCTATTCAAACCCAAAACAAAAAAGTAGATAAATATGCCAACTAGGTCTATCACCTACAAGAAGTAAATGAAACATTAAGAATGTGGCCGCTCTATATGGACCTGCATATGATAGTGATAATAATAATAATAACAAACAAAACAAAATTTTGATGTATATGGATAGTGAACCTGGAAACCATTATTAAAAAGGTGGAGTAAGGGACCTGACAACTATAGTGGCAACCAGTGATCAAATTTGAAGGGCAGGTCTGAATTTCAATTAGAAGGGCATATATTTATGTCGCCCTTCTATGATGAAAAGCTTAAAAAAAAGCATTTCAATTGACCACAATATATTATTTTTACATTTCATTTTCAGAAAGAAAAAATCATCAATCTTTATGTTAATAAAAGACCGTTACATATACAAATGTGAAGGAAGCTCCATCTTGCACTGCTTAAATCTCTCATTGGAAATGCTAAATCTCACTCAGAGAATTGGAGACTGAATATTTTCGACTGCACGGATTGCACCACACAAATTCTGCCCCACACCATGAAATGATAGTATGGGTACTCCATACGCCGGCGATAGAGATTCTTGCACAAGCCATGAAAGAACAGTATGGGCATTGGGTAGTGTTTTTCAGAGTTTCAAAGTAATTCAAGCAGGAGTATTCAGAGTGTGGTCCGTTTACTGATTTGGTTTTCACAAATATTGTGATTCAATTTAAGATCCAATTTTAGATAATAATATGATTTTGAAAAGACTTTAACCAAAACGATTTCTTAATTTTCTTCTATTAAAAAAAAAACCAATCCAAACAAACTAAACGAACTAATATTAGCTGGCCTGCGTTTTTCTTCTATTGAAAAAAAACCAATCCAAACAAGCGAATAATGGGTGGCTTGTATGTTTAAACTTTATGCAGCATGATGAAGTCCGAAATGACTGTATGGCGGCATGAATTCTTCCTCCCTGCACAATATGACATCACTTTCTACGTCCACACAGTGGCTCTCTACTATTGTCTAACATAATTTTGATAAGGGTGGGTATTCCAAACCATTATTTGTATGGAAGTCGTGTCAAACTCATGAGTGAAAAGGACGGAAATTTTATTACCAATATAGACCAAATGAAGAGAACCACCATTTAAATAACCAAAATTGTTATGCATATTATTCATTGATATAACATTTTTGGTTAGGCACATTTGACGTAGACTCAGAAAAAGTTAAAGGTTAATTTAGTAATTGTGCAAGAAAGGAATACTGTGCCATCGAAGGAACCATAACTATGTCTGCTTTGCTTTTAGCTTTAACAAGATAGGAATTGGCATGAAAGATACTATTACTATGCCCGCTTTTAGCTTTAACAGCCGAATTGATATTTACAGATCATATATACAGAGCATAAGCATCAATGAAAGTATTATTCGAACATCAAGAAATTATATGGAGAGTTAAAATACCTGGGAAACTTCGTCTGATCCGGATTCGAAACTTCAGAGTAGAGTAATCTTCTTTTCCCAAGAAAATAGATGTAATCACACTTGATTTGGATCTCGAAATTTCAGAATAGAGTATTCTTCTGTACTCAAGTCAATATATGTAACCACACTTGATCCGAACAGGTGGGAGTTGGGATTTGAGGAATGGCTCTTTCACTGCAGGTTGCAATTGCAAAGCTAAAGGTTGAGTCCAAGAAAAATGTCAATTAATAAGTTATTAATTAGGCATGCAGTTGCACAATGCAAACTTGCACTTAATAGAATTTGGAAACTCAACAACCTTTCCTTTGCATTTGCAACTTGCCATTAATCTCAACTGCAAATTGCCATTAATCTCCTTCAATGTTGCAACATGCACTATACTTACTATACTTAATAATTTTTAAAAATAGTAATAATTTTTAAAATATGACTGACACTTCTGGTGACACTTTATAATATTATTGTTTTTTTTTTGAACGTGTAAAAATCAAAATTAACTTTTTTTTGACTTGTAAATTTCTATCCCTACTTCTCCGACGTGCAAGAAGCCCTTTGAAGGGCTCTGACGTGTTCAATTTTGAACACTGGTGGCAGCTCCAGTGAGTAGGAGAAACGACACAACAAGATGTCAGTACCATAATCATCAGAAAAGGATACAGACTAGATCAACCTTCGTACTCTCACCTCCGAAGATGAATTCCCTAGGACGTACGACCATTTATGAGCATGCATGCATCCATAACACTATGTACATGTGGGATTTGGGGGGAAGTAGTGTACATCGCAGGGGAAGTCGATTAATAGAATTTCTAAGGAGGCCAATTCATGTGGGGCTATGGTGATGGGAAATCAGGGGAACAACTGTAAAATCTAGCAAGTTCCATGGAATCAGACCTAGGTTGGTGAGCCATCCAACCTGGTTATGACTATTGATCTTCAATTCGATTTTTTGTTTTGTTTGTTGTTTGTCGGTTATTGTATGCATATCTAGAGGAAACCTTCCGCCAAAAGAGAGAAAAGTATATGGACATGGTGTGTCAGAAACTCTTTGGGAAATCAACCTGCCTAAATATGATCTCACTACATAGAATAGTTGCGTGGAAGGTACTATTGGATTGAAATTAAGTGCATAAACATTTTTTAGGCTCCTCCATAGATCCTGGAAGTGGACACATCATTTGCAAGAATTAATAAACTGCATAGCTTAGGGTTGGGTCTACCAGGATTCTTTGGAGACTCATGTAGCCTTTCAGGTGCCCACTGAAGCTCATCTTGATAAAAAAATTACTCTTTAGGAAATCAAACTACTTAATTTTCCTCTCAATGCATGGAATAAATGTGACCAAGGTGGTATAAGGTGGCAATGACGTGTAGAAACATTCGTCTAGCTCATTGCCAAAGCCTGGAATTGGACCCGACATCTGAAATTGTAAAAGTGCACAACTTAGGATTAGGTCTCCTGGACTCCCTTGGAGACTCAAGTTATCTTTTGGGCACTCATTAGGGCTCATCTTGAGAAATGGAGTGACGGGTTGTGGAGCATTAACTAATGACTATGGGAAAATTTGGAAATTGAGAACTATGGATTGTCGGACAGGGGGTATCAACACTCGAATCTACTAGAGAGCAATGACACTGAAGGAGAATTGGAGGAGTTTGGGGAGTATGCTAAGACCATAGGCTTGGGGACGACTATGTGGTGTTCAAAAGTAGGTGGCATGCTTCCCTAGATAGCATAAGGTAAAATGAATTGAGGTAGTGAGAAATCAAGAGATTATAATGGAAGAGAAAATAAAAATAGTTGCTAATGCAAAGATTGAGTTATTCAACTGGCATATCAAATGAAAAACCTCCAAATTAACCTGTCAATTTCACATTTTTCCCTTTTCAAATTAGTTTAATTTTTAATTAATCCTTAAAACTAAAAGAAAAATTTGTTATTACTAGAATTATAATATAATCTAATAAACACTTAATTCCATACAAACTACTTAATCTATATTTCATAAATATTTCTAAAAGTATAAATATTAGTTACACTTATAATTATTTACATATATTTAACTATATCTATTTTATAATTATTAGTTACAACTATAATTATTTATTTATATTTTGTGTAAATTTATTTATTCATAATATAAACACACTTAATATTATATTTTATATTATATAAAATTTATTAGGAACATTATTATTATCTCATTATGCATGTTGTGAATAGTTCAATATTTCCATAACTATAAATGCCTCGGTCGTATAGTTTTTAGCTAATAAATAATAATTAATTAACGTGCAAAATAATTCCCCATACGTATTTATTTGTATTTGGTGTAAATTTATATATTCATAATATAAACACATTTAATATGTTTCACAATTACAGTATTGTTATTATATAAATTTTGTATTTGGTGTAAATTTATATGTTCATAATATAAACAAATTTAATATGTTTTACAATTACAGTATTGTTATTATCGTATTATGCATGTGAAAAATTTAATACTTTTCATCATTATAAATATCTCTTATCACAACAATTAGGGTTATATAGTTTTTAACTAGAGAATAATCATTAAATTCACACTCTTGATATTAATATAAGATAGTGATATTAATATAATATAGGATGGATATTGTTGAAAAAATTTAAATGAAATAATTGCTTATTTTGGAATAAGAATTATAATTATAATTTAATTATTAATTATTATTAGTAGATGGTAGAGATTTAATCTCCATGAAATATTCTAAAATATTCATAGTAGTATAGTGAATTGATAGGTAAATATTTATCTTTCTAGATCCAGGTGCTCGTGGGAGGATCAGTGCGACTCCCTAGAACCATCAGTGACAGCTACCACTTGGTGAAATTTCTTCAACAAGTGGCACCCATGGTTCATAAATTCTCCTTCTAGCACCTGTAGTCCCCATACCTGGCTCTCCCACTTGCTCACTCCAGAAATAAAAATAAAAGGATGATGGCCTCCAAGCATCTTCTTCTCATGGCCATTCTCTCCAAGGTTCCCTTAGTCTCCACTCGCTCCAGTTCTACGGTGTTTCCATTCTTCCATCTAATGATGAATCATGACAGAGGAAGGGTATGATGCCTGGGAAGAGGCAAGGGCTTTGGACATCCCCACACCACCTTTTATGAAGCCTATGTTGCATCCTTGTTAGACCATGGCATTCTTGATTCCATCAGAAGAGAGGTCCTTGTCGTGGAGGAGGAAGATACTTGCAGAGGTCATATAATGCTCTAGGCCCTCCAGAACCTCCTTGCTCGCAACCTCAAGGAGAGAGCTCAGGAGAAGCCGAAAGCCTCTAGTTGGGTTGTTGAACTCTCTTCCTTCCAAATCCACTTGTTCTAAGTAAATTGTAATTCCACATCACATGAAAACTTGTATGTGTTAACTGAGTTAGCTCAGTCAGTTCGAGTTGGGGGTCAAACTTGAGACATGTAGAGTTCTCCCTAAGTTTTAGGCGGTCCAATTGTAGTTTATTTTGAATTGTAATTAGTTAACTCAATTATTTGAGTTAGAATCAGTTTAACTAGTTCTAACTAAGAGATGAGTTAGTGATAGGTCGAGTGAATTAAATATGATTTAATTCACATGAAGTGATCAGGATAACTAATAATTCCCTATAAATATTTTTTTTTCATGTCAGTTCTAAGGAAGGCCCAGTTGAGATTGGAGTTAAAGGGAAGAGAACTATAAGTTGTATAATTAGAAAATTGTACAAGTCATGCATGAGGTCATCAGGACGCCTTAGATGTATTGTGTAATATATTGATGAGGATTTCCTAATTAATAGGGGCTCAATTAGGCCAGCATTGCGTGAGCAATGTAGTTAGGCAGAGGCTAGGAAGTGGTTAAATATTGGACCGAACATGCTTAGATCAGAGTGAGACATTCAACAGAGTGCAAAGGTTTCGCGGGAAGGGAAATACCATTGTATTGTTTCAAGTCCTTGACCTTATGCAATATATAGATAGTTGAGATTTTAGTTGAGGCTTTCTGCAGATAAATCTTTGTGTTGTGCAATTGATATTCTTTCTCTTTCTTCTTTATGTGATTGCACAATCAAAATTGGTTTCCGCAATTTGTAGAATTGATTCAGTATTTTGTTTTAGTACATTAGAAGATCGGTTGAATCTATTTAGATATTTCTACAAGGTATCAGAGAAGGAATCACAATATGAGAGAAGAACCAGAGTTTGTTTTAAACAGGTGAATTGAATTTTTATTTTTATTCTTCAGGACCAATAGCAAATTAGGATGCCTTTCTCTGGATTGAGACTCAAATATTCCCTTGAGGGTAATTCGAATTACATAGCATGGAAGAAAAAGATGAAGGCAACGTTGGAGGAAAAATGACTGAAGGAATACATAGACAATGATATTCCCCAGCCCACAACAATAGATGCTCAATTTCATTGTGCATGGAAGAAGAATGTAGCAAATGCGAGAAGGATTCTGTTAGAAGGAATTCGAGATCATATTGTGTCAAACCTCAATGGAAAGGAAACTTCATATTCTATATGGAAAGCCTTAACAGATCTGTTTCAGAATATCCACGACCATAGGAAGTTGGCACTGAAGGAAAATCTTAGAAAGATCAAGATGGAGAAGGGAGACACGATCCCAAAATACTTGACGAAGTTCACTCAATCTAGAGATGAGCTTGGAAGTATTGGTGTGGCAATTTCCCAAGATGATTTGGTGAGCCTAGCACTTCTAGGCCTTCCCAAGAGTTGGCATAGATTCCAATACTCAGTGAATGGGAGGGAGAAGCTACCAGAGTGGGAGCTATTATGGTCTGATTTGGTACAAGAAGAGATTCAGTGGAACACCAGAGATGGATCCTCATCAAAGACCGATGATGAGGGGAATTTTGCCTTAGATAGAAAGGCAACGAAATAGAAAGGGAAGGCCTCCCATTCCAAATCAGATTTTTGTTAGGTAGGAATGAAGCAAGAATTTTTAAAGGTAAGAAAATTTCACTGTCATGAGCTTTGACCCTATGCTACAAGGTATCCACACAAGAAGAATAGCAGGAAGTCCTAAGGAGGAGCGGTAGGTGAAGCACTTGCTTCACATTTAGAGTTTGATTTCACCCTCATCGGATGCATGGTGTCATCAGTGATGGGTTCTGTGTGGTAATTAGATAGTGGAGCTTCCTTTCATATGAATGGAAACAAAGAATTCTGTAGTAACTTGGAGGAGAAGGATCTCCAGATGCACATCGAGATTAGAGATGACAAGAGGTATAACACTACTAGAATAGGTACATTTACCATTCATAGGGAGTCAGGTACTCCTATCACATTAAAATATGTCATGCATGTTCCTGGTTTAAAGAAGAATTTGTTTTTTGTTTCTATGTTAGAAGACCATGGCTATGATGTGATATTCAATGAAGGAAAGGCATTCCTTTGTCACAAAGCCATGGGATAGCTGAAAAAGATTTGGGTTCAATTAAAGAAGCTCTACAAATTTGATGTAGAAGATTGTGTTTCCTTGAGCACGAAAGCATAGAAGGTGGAGAGATGATGCATCAGTGAGTTATGGCATAGGATATTGCGCCATCTTCACCATGACACTTTGAAGATCTTGCAACATATTTCTATAGGAATTCCAAAGGGTGCACTTGAGCAGTGAGATATATGAAAAGGGTGTACATTAGGGAAGTATACCAAGCAACCTTTCACGATAAGGAAAGTCGATGAAATGAGAGATCCTTGAGAGAGTTCACTCATACGTGTGTGGATCGTTATCAACAAATTTCATAACAAAACATAGGTATTATGTGATTTTTGTATATGATTTTTCATGCAAGAGTCAGATTTTCTTCATGTAGAAGAAATATCAGACATTCTCCAAGTTTTATGAGTTCAAAGCACTTTTAAAGAAATATACAGGGAAAAAGGTGAAGGCTCTGAGGAGCAACAATGGTGGAGAATATGTATCTAACAAATTCTATAAATTTTGTGCCACATAAGGAATTTGAAGAGAATTGATAGCACCCCATAACCCACAGCAAAATGGGGTTGCATAAAGTAATAAAAAAACTATTCTGGGAGAATCATGAGCTATGTTGCATGATCAGGACATATCGTTGCATATGTGGCCAGAAGTATGCAATACAAAATTATTTGTACAAAATAGAAATCATCACTGGATATTTGGGCTGATTACACTACAGGAAGCTCTTTCAAGTAAGAGACCAGATGTGTCGTGTTTTAAAAATTTTAGTTCATCAATTTGTTTACATGTGACCAAAGATGGAAGGAAGAATCTAGAGCCAACAGATGATTTGGGAATATTTGTGGGGTACACTGATAAACCTCATAACTACGGGGTGTACTTACTAGCACAAAAGATGACAGTAGTAAGAAGAGATGTGAAATTCGATGAAGAGAAGGCCATGCGAATTTCCCTTGAGATGGAGCTTCAATTGCATGAAGTTGAGGAGATATTGGCTCCAAAAGAAGGACCTCAAGATGTGGAGAAGCCACAAGTAAAGGTGCAGAGAGTGGAAGAACCCACTCATGCAAAGAGATCTAGAGATGGAAGGAAGCACACTAGACAAGCTGACAAGCTGATGCTTGATGCTAGAGAGAATGTGGGAGCACCCACATCACATCGTAGGAAAATAATATCCCCAGAGAGGTACAATGGATACATGGATCTTATGAGTGAAGATGTAGAGATAGAACCATCCTCTTTCGAGTAAGAAGTGAAACAACGAGTTTGGGTTGATGCCTTGGTTGAGGAGTATTGCTCCATTATTTGAAACAATGCATGGGAATTTATCCCAAGACCAGAGGGGAAGTCAGTTGTAGGATCTAGGTGGATCTACAATGTGAAACACGTAGAACATGGGAGTGTGGAGAAACACAAGGCTAGTGAATTCTCTCAGGTGGAGGGTATTGATTATGATGAGAGTTTCTCACCAGTTGTAAGGCACTCATCAATCAGATCCATCCTTTCACTTTCAGTGTAGATTGGATGGAAGATACATTAGATGGATGTAAAGACATCCTTCCTCAATGGGGTGATTGAGGAAGAGGTGTAAATTGAGCAGCTAGAATGTTTTGATACCTTAGACAGAGAGTCGCATGTGTGCAGAATTAAGAGAGAAATGTATGGGCTTAAGCAAGCACCTCGTGCTTGGTACAATGGGATCAACAACTATTTCACCAAGTTGGGCTTCACCAAGAGTGAAGCAGATGCAAACATTTAGCATATTGTGGTAGAAGGAAAACTTTTGATCTTTGCACTTTATTTCGATGACTTGATACTAACAGGTGATGAGAAACTAATCAAGTCTTGAAAAGAGGATTTTGAAAGAGAATTTGAGATGAAGGAAATGGGGCTCTTGCAAAATTTCTTGGGATTGGAAATATGGAAAAGAGATGGGGAGATATTTTTATCTCAAGGAAATTATTTCAAGGAGATCCTTGGTAAGTTCCACATGGAGGGAAACAAACCCATGGAGACTCATCTAGTAGGAAACTAGAGGGAGGAGGATGCTAGTTCATGTGAAGCAGTAGACGCTACCATCTACATGCAACTTGTGGGTTCAATCATGTATTTCGCAAACACACGACCATACATATGTTATGCACTTAACAAACTTAGTCAAGCTATGGTTAAGCCTACCAAGCTCTTTTTGAAGATAGGAAAGAATGTGTTGAGATACCTCAGAGGCACTACAATGTATGGGATATGGTACAAATGGAGAGACGGAGTGAAGCTTGAAGGTTTCACCAATGCAAATTGGGCAGGGATTCGATCCGATAGGAAGAACACATCAGGGGGCATCTTTAGCATTGATGAACATAATTTTCCTATTATAATAGGAAACAAATATAAGTTGGACTTAGTTCAGAAAAGGAAGAGTACATGGTGGCCAGTCAGGAAGCATGTGAGTCCATCTAGATGAGGAAGATACTTGTTGGTTAGTTTGGTTAATATATGGATCCAACAGTGATTTATTGTGATAACTAGAGTTGCATCAAACTCTCAGTTAATTCAATTTTTCATGAAAGGTCCAAGCATATTGATATCCGGTATCACCATCTCAGATATTGTGTGCATGGGTGGATTATGTCATTAGAGTACATTCCCATTGAGGAGGAAGATGCAAACATCCTTTTTTTGTCAGAAAATATAGGCCTCCTTATATTAACTATTTAAATGTGTACATACAGTGATCTTCTAACACTCTGGAAACCAGACTGAGAGTGTCCAAAATTACAAAAAAATCTCTGCCTATATCGGTAAACCAGAGGAATACCTAGTCTGATGACCCCTAACAAAGGTAGAAGGGCTATAACTTGAACTTGTAACCAACTAAACCTGCGAAGACTACACAGTATAAACATTATAGGGATAAATTCAAACAAATAGCTTAACATAGACAAAATTTTCTGAGGCACCTGATTAGTCCCAGTCCTGGTCCTCCTCTCCCAAGCTTTCTGACTCGTGCTTGGTCATGTTTTCCTCTTCTTCTCCATCACCAGTAGCTTCCAGCGGGAGCACACTATCAAGCCGTAGAATGTTGAAATAATGAGCCATGTCCAAGGTGTCCTATAGTTTTTTGAGGATTTTGTCCATCGCTTCCCTAATGCTGCTGATATTTTCCCTGACTGCCTTCCTAATTCTCCCCCTCTAGAAAATCAGACAACCCAGGAGGATCCTCGACACCCAAACCGGGTGCACCTCAACCCCCACCCCCCCACCATACTAAAAATGTAGAGACTTAACTAGGTCCACCTCCATTTTTGAAATGGTGTCATCGTTGTCATTCTCCGCAAAGAATAGAGCCTCCCAATCAAGTTTTCCACCCCAATTATCCAGATGAGAATAATGCAAGGTTTTTCTGCCTCTGGATACCACTCCTCTACCGCTTCCTATTCCACGACCCACATAGTGACAAACCTGAAATGGGTGGCCTTCCATCATCTCTTCTAGAAGGGAACTCCAACCGACCCTAGCTGCAACCACCTGTAAAGCTCCGGAGACCCCTCCACCTATCTGCCCAAACACACCGTTGCACTAGGCTAAAAAATTTCCAACCCAGCCCCTTCACACCCATATAAACACATCCATGCCTCCAAAACCTCCTGTACCTCCTTCCCTCCACCATCTGTCGATGATAACTACACATGCGAGGAAGATAGGACAGAGGTGGTATCTCCTACCCTTGGGATCCCACAACCCCCATCGCCTTTGACTCCATTCTTATGTACTGCCAACTGCTAACCTCTACCACCGTCCTTCCCCCACTTAAATTGTCACCACCACTCATGCATGCACCCAAGTCACCATTTGCGTGCTCACGCCCGTGGCGGACACGTGACACCCCTCCTGCCGCCCAGGGGCCCTAGTCACCCTCATCCAGGACACCCTTGATCCTTCGAAATTATCCTCTTGCATCATTCCTTAAGGTGTGATTCAGCCAGATCTCCCCACTTCCTCGACCCCATGGTTGGCTAGCAGGTCTACAATGCTATTAGTGTTTCACCTCAGATGATTGAGCTTAACCTTTGAGTGCATCCGAAGGAGGGAGATCAGGCTTTCCAAGCTATTTTCCATCTTCTAGTTCTAGGTAACCTTACTCACCTTGGACCTATTTAGCAGTCTGAGAGCTAGATCAATAATGATTCTAGATTCTCCCTCAATGATCAGAGGAAACCATTGATGTTGGATTTCCAATTCCATCCTTGCCAGTAGCCCCTCAAGCTCCACAAAATTGTTAAAGGTCTCCCCCAAGTAACCCTAAGAGATTCCTTAGATCTCCCCTTTACTGTCCTGTATTACTCTTCCATGCCCAACTGCCCCTGGGTTGCCTTTCGATGTTGCATCAAAATTCAACTTGAACATATGATCTTTGGGGTGTTCCCAGGTTTCTTAGCTCAGAGGTATGCTGGGTCCATTAGCAGACTTTTGGATATGCTACGAGGGTTCTTGAACCTTCCATTCATGAAGCATCTGAAGTTCCTCTCTACTAGTCTTAATGTTGCTTAGTCCCCATCTTCTAAGACCCAAGGTTTCTTTCACATGAACATGGATGCTTGCCCAAACTTCCTCTTCTGATATCTTCTTGCCTTCAAAGATAGGGTGATTCCTTTCTTTCCATATCTCCCATAATAGGAACCCCGCGGAAATATCCCATATTAAATTTGACACATTACTCTTAAAGGGGTCTGCCTCCCAGTTTATAATAGTGGTTGAAGGATAGCCTGGGACTCGGTTGGACATTTTGAAAATTTGATCTCCCTTGTTACAAACTTTAGAGGTCTAGCTACACTCTCAAACAGGTGATTCATGGTCTCTTCAGCTGATAGGCATAGAACATAAACTAAAGGTCCTGCCATCCCCCTCTTGTGGAGGTTCTCCTACGTCAACACTCTTTCTTTCAGCAACAACCAGAGGAACGTGGATATTTTAGGCGAGAGACCTAGGTTCCAAAATTTGCTTCATTTTTTCTCAGATTGCAACATATGGTGGTTCCTAGCTATTCTAGATGCTTCTTTGGTGTTGAACTAACTGGATGTGTTGTATCCCCATCTGATTTTATCTGAGTGCTAAATCTTTTTTATCTTTCTTTCTCTTAGCACCTACATTAGGTTTCTTGTGTCTTCCCTTGGATAGCGAGTCCTAAACCAATACCCCTTCATCCACTGGTGGTAAGGTTTGTCCTCTACATAAGTGTCCTAGAAATCCTTCACTCTTGTCAGGGCTTCCCTTTTCAACTATTCTGGAAGCCCTGACATTTCCACCAGCCCCTGGATACTAGGTAGTTGTTTGCATGCATCCTGTTAGTATGAATCTTTTGTCGAAGTGTACGGAAAAAGACCACTTTAGCTACGCTTAACTTATAGCCCTAACATCAAATATGGCTGCCAATATCTTCATATCTGCAGTTAGTTGATCAAGAAAAATGCTGCAAAAATCCAGATCTATGCATAAAGAGAGATTAAGCAGTAAAAATAAGGTTTTGCTCCATACATCCAATAGACAAGACAAGAAAAATATTTTTGAAAGAATTTTTGTATTAAGGGCACCTGGGAGGAAAACAAGAAGGTGTTTCCAATCCTCCTCAATGGGATGGGTTCTTGGAAGTCCTCAACACTTCAGATCTAGTATTTCTCTCTCTTGTTGGTGTAGAAAACCCAGACAAAGATAGAACTCAAAGGGAGCTCACACAGCAAATAGTGAAAAATATGACAATGATAATGGCTCAAAGTCAGACCAAGAGTATAGATCCAGAGTGATCTAATAGGCAACACAAGGTGAATAATGGTAGGAAAAACCGTTCTATTTATAACAAAATATTGGGTCATTCTAGATCTTGGTGCATGATTAAAATAACATTAACCAAATCTAGATCCACCTTTTATGGAATATTCTATTATATTTATTGGAGGGAAAAAGTATTTGACTTGGGTCAAATCCCTTTATTTGTAAATAATAAATAAATAAATGATTTATTTATCATTTTAAGGAAGTGGTTGAATGATAATCAAATAAAAAATGATTTATTTAATTATTTATGGGTGATTTAGTCATATTTAACAAGGAATATTATTTAAATAAGATTTAAATAATTATTCCTAGAAAATAATAAGATAATAAAGATTTATCTAATTAATTTCTTTGTTTTGGGTTAAACATGACCAGGAATAATAATTGAATTATTGTTTAATTAATTATTCCTTGAGGAAAATCAAACAAATATAGGTTTGTTTAATATTTCCTTTTGGGGTTTTCTGTTTAGACCATAAACAACCTAATAAATGTGTTTTATTAAGTTATTTTACATAGTGAAAGAAATTTTACTTAGGGTAAAATTGGTCTTACATGGTGTACCTGGGTCCATCTAATGATAGTAGGTTAGATGACCAAAAAATGGTGTAACAGATTTCCCCCCAGCGTGCGAGTGTTAGGAGCAAATCATATGACCGAAGTACGTTGTAAGAACTCAATCACCAGACATCAAAAGGGAAGTCAGAGAGAGAAATGTGAGGTAGACTAATGTGCTAAAGAACTAGACCCTGAGGAGACGAGACTTACAGGTGCAACAAGTCTCTTTTTATGAGTGGGTACCTGTGCTAAAGGCGGCGGGGTAGGCATACCTATGCCCGCCGAGACAAAGTACAAAAGAATAGTGTGTCCAGTAAACAAGGGACCGAACTATAAAGTACAGCCAGCATAAACATGAGCCAAATAACAATACAATGAGGGATCCCATATACATGATGTGCCTGGGATAACAGCCAGGACTTATACAATAATATCTGAGTACATGAGATACAAATACAACCCAAATGCCCCCTATAAGCGGGGAAGGGCTCACAAAATCTGACTGATACATGCAAATCAAAGAGGCGCTGCAAGCGGCTAAGGCCTACATCATCAAATATATGGAGCTGCATCGAAGGCTGCAATGAAGAGGTCATCCGGGCATGTGGGGGGCTACCTGCAGGGCCACCCCCTCATGAGGGCTGAGACATCTCACACACACCCGGGAATCACCAAAAGCTACTGTTGCATCACTGAACCATCAAGTATACGGATCTCGATCATGCTGAAAGGAGCTGGAGCTGAGAAACAATCAAGTCAAAGGGTAATGAGAAATCCCTTTGCCTGATCCGAGGCACCGAACAAGAGTGGAAGCTAGAACCAAGGTACACCGCCCTATAGACCCGTCTTCTGGAATGAATGAGCTGATGTCGACAGAAGGAGGTCCGCCATAGGTGAGGCAATAAGGGATCCTCAACTAAGGCATGAGAGAAAATATTAGAGCGACTGATAGACTAATACCAATGATGATGATGAAATGGAGGGGACTGAGTAGCGAATGGACGACTTCCCTTGTTAGAGCATAAAGGGCATGAATGACGTGGCAGCGACTGACACAATATCATGAGGGATAGGGGACAGTAGGGCTGAAGGCCATAATGTGCGACACGAGAGAGGGACCAAGCAATGAAGGATGGAGGACTATGGCGAGATATAAAGGGACTCGGGATAGACTCCATGAATGTGATGATGACTCAACGCGGATGCTCTAAACAAGGGAAAATCGATGGTGCTGCCACATATTAAAGGTCCAATGGGGGACCATAAAAACATGAGTACAAGATGGTAACTCACGACAAACATCAACACGAGCATGGATAAGTATGGAGGCCAAATGGTGCCCCTAGTATGAGTGTTGCAAGTGAAGAAATTCGATTTTGAGGAGGGTTATGGTTGAGGGGCATAGGTGCCCCCAAGCATGTTGTGGTCATGCCAAAATGTATTTAGAAAAATGGGAATCTAAACACATGTTAATGATGTGGTGTGCCATTTTTTTTCGTTATGGTTATGCAGTTTGAGAAAGGACATGGAGGATTACCAATCTCTTTTAGTACTGCATATATGAAGCAAATGGACGTTAAGTTTCCGGTTTGGCATACCTGGTGTCACTATCCCAAAGAGAGGATTTAGAGATAATGAATTGATGCTCTCCTAGAAAACCTGTAGGTTGGTCAACAACAATGTCGAAGAGACTGGGTTGCTGATGTAATATGAAGGAACGATAAGGGGTATTGTCCCTAGAGTGATCTGAAGTGATATGGGACTCTAGAGGTTCTTCTAAATGTGGAAGAATAATGGTACTAGAGTTGACACGACCAGATACACTAGGAGAGTTGTGGAGAATTGCTTCTCTTGGTCTCTCAAATATGGGTGCCCCCTTACCCAAACAGTGGGTATCAATGTAATGACCACAAGGTGTATGTGGTTCAAACGCATGGGTTCGATGTAAGGGGGAATAGATAAAGTCAGGGGAGGTGATTCCTTCCATAATGTCATCATCATGATAGAAGATGGGGTGACTGGTAGAAGAAAGACCACCTGACGCGGCGAAGCTACCTGACTCATCATCATGAGAAGAGGGGTTCACATGTGCATCGTCACAAGAGGTGACAGAAGAGTAAGCAGATAAAGGATCTACCGATGTTGAGCCCAGGGTGATCGCTGAAGAGAGGTCAAGTGAAACAACAGGTGAGGATTAAGAGGGAATGTTCCCCGAGGGTCTCATGGATGATGATAGGTAGAAAATGCTGGACGAAGGCTCCGTCATCTCAACATCAGGAGGGGGAATGTCAATGGGAGCAGTCATGTCTGGTAGTTCTACCAAAGAAAAATGCGCAAATAGGGGAGAGGTGGACTCATTGCGCTTGGCCTCGAATTGGCGGACCGTGGCTAGAGAGGTGCGGAAGTCCTCGAGGCAGGGAAAAAGGTGGGTGTAATGGCCATGGAGATCACACAAACCACAGGGGTGGTTGGTGTGAATAGTCTTGGGGTTCTTGGCCGCAGTCGCGGAAGGAAAAGAGGCTTCCAGGACCATGTACTCAGGGAACATGACGTTAACCATGGGCTTGAGATGAGGCAGTTCAGGACAGGTATGGGTGGCGTGACCGACAACATCACACAAAGCACACTGGATGGTATGATTTGGAGGCCGAGGAGGGGCAGAGTTTGTCGGGGCAGTCTTGTCCTTTGATGCCCCCTTGCGAGCTTTGCCCTTCTTACCCGAAGTGATTGCAACAGGAGGTGGTTCCTGTTGAGGTGACTGAGGCACTGTTGCAACGGGAGATGTCATGGGGACCGGTTGAACCAGGGTCAAAGCAATATAAGGTTTGGGTTGACTAGGCAGGGTTGCGGCTAGAGGATCATGGTACCAGACGGGAATCCCAAGGGTCAGGTTAGGAAGAGAGAGGGTGGCCATGACAGGTACTGTGTGCACTCCTGGTGGGGGAGCTAGGAACGGTATCTGACCAGAGGGGTAATGGCCAGGTGGGACAGCTCCTAAATGACTAAGGCTTGGAGGAACTGTTCCAGGAGGGTAAAGAGGCTCATGAATAGCAGCTGTAGGTGAAGGGCTAGGAGAAGGTTGCGGAGAGTGCGGTTGTTGACTAGCCGAAGCAAGTTGCTTGAGAGCAGCCCGAGACGATTGCATCATGCAAACATTCAATGAGCTTGGGTCGGAGATAGGAGGAGGAGGAAGACCAGGGAAAGTTCCAAGCAAAGAGGAGTCTTTGTAGACGCCGGGAGAGACACTGGTCAAGGAATCGACGGTGTGCTTATTAGCTACAGAAGAGATGGTCGTCTTAGGGGAGGTCTGAGATTTTGGCTCATGATATGTCAACTGGTCGATGGTGACTATTTTTCCATTGTGAGGAAAAGACATCTTGCAAAAAACCATGGATGGGACAGTAGACATGGCATAGGTGTAGCTTCGCCCCAAGAGAATGTTGTAATCTAGAGGGGCGTCGATGACTTCGACATCAACGCAAATAGTCTTGCCTGTAAGAGTGATAGGACAATTACGGAAGAGGCCAATGGGCTGGGAGGCGTGGCCATCCCACGCTCTAAGGGTGATCGTGGAAGGGGCCAACTCAGGAGATCCGAGTTGCTTCCAAACCAAAGCAGACATCACATAGGTGGATGCCCCCTCATCAATTATACATCGAGAAACATTAGCGTTCCGGATTTTGACTGGGATTTGGAAGGCTACGGAAGCAGGAAGAGGAGGATGTTCTGATTGATGGGCATCGAAAACAATCATTTGGTCATTAGCAGGATCTACAACTCCCATGGCAGATAGTAGAGCCTTCTTTTGGGAAGGGCACGACTGGAGGAGTTCCAATGTGGAAATGGTAGCAGGAGACTGCGCCAAATCATCTACTATGCTATAAGAATGAGCAACTCGACTGGGGAGCAAGAGATTTCTGCGTAATATCCCAAAGATTTCACAGAATGGTCCCGCATTTCGGCGTAATGGTCCCTTAGGAATCTTGTACAAACTCATCTTGGGCCGAGGGATGTATGGGACCATTGGATGTCGAAAGAGGCTCGTAGAACCAGAAATAAGGGACCTGAGGCATCGAGCGGGAGGTTTGGGCATCATGACCGAGTTCGAAGGTTAAGGTCGATTGCCAGAGGTGGACCGCAGTTCATCATGAGGATCCTGCACTGAGGAACTAAGGGGAAGGGGGGTTGGAGTGGCCACCTGGCCCTGGCTGTGTGTATGGGCAGCCATGAATCACGGCATCCACCTGCTCGTGAGGGGGCGGTGATTGTCGCGTGTGGGGGTTGAGAAGGCTGTGGGAGGCGAGGTGCCGATGCCGGAGGAGCAGAGCATCAAACCGGTGGATACGGTTGGCCAAGGGGCTGGGCACAGAGTGGTGACCAGGAGGTTGGGCCAAAAGAGGAGGCATGCTGTATCCTTGATACGTGCTACCAGGAGGGGAACAAGTGCGGGAGGTGCTGCCCCCTCCCCCAGGAAAACCATAACCCATGGGAGGTTGGGCATATGGATGAGAGAGAGCTCCAACGATACCGTCAGTGGCATGAGGTGCCCCTGGTGCGTTGATACCACCGGGTCTGGGGAGATAAGGTAGAACGGTATAAACATAACCTGTCTGAGCGTAGATCAAGTCATATTTTAACGCCAGTTGGAGGGTGGCTTCTTCGGTTTGGGGAAAATGTGATGCGACATCTTTCCCGATAGGAGGCAAGAGAGATCTAAGGAACTAGTCCATGTAGACATGGTCTTCGAAGGTAGGGGATTGACATAGGATCTTTCTTCTCCGCCATTCCTGGACATGATCGGATAGGTGGGTCGCAGATGATTGACAGAAAGAAGTCAAAAGTTCGATACTAGTGTCATAACGAAGGGGAAGCTGGAAGTAAGATAAAAAATCTCGGGCAAGAGTCGCAAAGGTAGTATGAGAGGAAGGGGCCTGATCAACATACCACTTAGAAGCCGCGCCTGTAAGCGTTCTTTGGAACAACCGAAGACGCACGGAGTCATCGATAATGGAGGTAGATGAACACCACATGTGGAAAGATCGAACATGATTTGAAGGATCTTCTCCAGCAAGGCCTTCAAACTTTGGGATGTCAGAAGGGAGATTTGTCGGCATAGCAGGCCAACTAGCGTCATGGTGTATAGGGTCATTTATCAACCGGTCCAAATCGGGGAGGCTGAGGGCTGTCATGAAGGGGAGCAAGGGCGCAGTCGAGGTAGTCCTATGGCGGTTCCGCTAGTAGCAGTCCCGACATTAGGGCCGGGATTACCGCTAGCATTAGGCCCTGGACCAGACATAGTGAAGGTGACAGGGGGAGAACCGGAAGTAAAAGGAGAACCCAATGAATCAGAAGAGAAGTCGAAGTGCGGACTCGGAGGTGGACTAACTCGATGACGGCGGGAAGGAGTAGGTTGACCGACCGGAAACTGAGGGTGAAGGCCAAGAAGTCTCTGGGATGTACGCCTTGGGGGCGCAATGATGAAAACACAAAACACGGCACAAGGGGAGAAAGAACGACCAACAAGGGCAGGGAGGTGTAGAATCAAGAGATTACAATGTCGAAACAAGGGCAGATAGGTGCAGTGTCAATTGATTTTACAATGTTTTAAAGTCTTTTCCTGGCGGTGTTAACCAGGCTCTTCTTCGCTTAGGGTGAGTGTGTGGCGTGCGTTAATTTTAATTTTTAAACCCAGACGTTTTGAGAGCAAAAGGAAAAGTGTGTTGTGTAACTAAAAATAAATCTGCAGAGAACAGTATATAATGCTGAAATAAAAGAAAATTAACAGCTAACAATGCATCGATCTAACCCAAGAAGGCGGGTCTCTCAAAACTAGTCGAAAAGAGGAAAAAATATAGTCAAAACACACTAAAAGGAGGCCAATAGATCTAAGGTCAGGGGGGATAGGGATCTAAAGGAGAAAACTACTGGAAAGAGGTGCAGAACATAGCCAAGAGGCAAAGACAAGGTGGCTGCAAAAAAGGAGGAAATCAGCAAAAATCAAAAGGGACAAGGAGGAGGCCCTAAAGAAAGGTCCAAAAAAAAACTACAAGAGGTGATTTGAAAGGGAGAAGAGCTGCTTTAAAGGGATCTGAAAAGGAGGTATTAGATCTGAAAAAGGGAAGGCTGAAACTCTGAAAAAGCAGACACCTGAAATAGCTAAAACTCTTCCACCAAAAGTGGAGGGTACTGAAGCCCTAGGGGGCTATGTTCCCACTTAGATGAGAAAAACAGATTAGAAACAGGTCTAAATGGGCTGAGACAGAGGCTGGAAAACCCTGATAGAAGCTTCAGAAAAACCCATAAAAATTGCAGAAAAATAGCAGAAAAACTGGCAGGTCGCAGGTTCTAACCTGTTTTCTGTGCAGGTCGCAGATAATGGGCTGAAAAATGTGACCTGAAGCTCAGGTCACAGTTTCTGGGCTAAAAAGTGCGACCTAAAGCTCCAGGTGTCCCGGCGGCAGATTTTTGAAAAAGTTGTCGTCTTAGTTGCAGTTGATGTCTGTCACCTGCACAATGGGGCCAGAAACACGTGGAAGTTAGAAATTTTAATGTTTTAGGGTTTTAGGTGAAAAACAACATAAAAATAGGAAAAAAAAAAGCTGAAAAGAAACCCTAGGGTCTGAAGTAGCTGGAAATGCAGGAATATGAAAAATGACAGTGGTTGTAATTGAAAACCCGTGTGGTCTGCGAAACCAGAGATTCTGGGTTCGATCCCCAGTGGAGTCGCCAGTTGTTAGTATGAATCTTTTATCGAAGTATACGAGAAAACACCACTTTAGCTACGCATAACTTATAGCCCTAACATCAAATATGGCTGCCAATACCTTCAGATATGCAGTTAGTTGATCAAGAAAAATGCTGAAAAAATCTAGATCTATGCATAAAGAGACATTAAGCGGTAAAAATAGGGTTTTGCTCCATACATCCAATAGACAAGACAAGAACAATATTTTTGAAAGAATTTTTGTATTAAGGGCACCTGGGAGGAAAACAAGAAGGTGTTTCCAATTCTCCTCAATGGGATGGGTTCTTGGAAGTCCTCAGCACTTCAGATCTAGTATTTCTCTCTCTTGTTGGTGTAGAAAACCCATACAAAGATAGAACTCAAAGGGAGCTCACACAACAAATAATGGAAAATATGACAATGATAATGGCTCAAAGTCAGACCAAGAGTTTATATCCAGAGTGATCTAATAGGCAACAAAAGGTGAAGAATGGTAGGAAAACCCTCCTATTTATAACAAAATATTGGGTCATTCTAGATCTTGGTGCATGATTAAAATAACATTAACCAAATCTAGATCCACCTTTTATGGAATATTTTATTATATTTGTTGGAGGGAAAAAGTATTTGAATTGGGTCAAATCCCTTTATTTGTAAATAATAAATAAATAAATGATTTATTTATCATTTTAAGGAAATGGTTGAATGATAATCAAATAAATAATGATTTATTTAATTATTTATAAGTGATTTAGTCATATTTAACAAGGAATATTATTTAAATAAGATTTAAATAATTATTCCTAGAAAATAATAAGATAAATAAAGATTTATCTAATTAATTTCTTTGTTTTGGGTTAAACGTGACCAGGAATAATAATTGAATTATTGTTTAAATAATTGTTCCTTGAGGAAAATCAAACAAATATAGGTTTGTTTAATATTTCCTTTTGGGGTTTCCCGTTTAGACCATAAACAACCTAATAAATGTGTTTTATTAAGTTATTTTACATAGTGAAAGCAATTTTACTTAGGGTAAAATTGGTCTTACATGGTGTACTTGGGTCCATCTAATGATAGTAGGTTAGATGACCAAAAAATGGTGTAACACATCCCTAAAGAAATTTGGATCCCCTCCGTCCCCTATTTCCCAAAATTTGTGCGCTTTGACTAGGTTGCAGTTGGCATTAGCCACCCTCCAGATCAAGGATCCTAGCGTGTCATCATTATATCTGATCATGTTCTATTTGTTCCAACCCCTAGAATATTTACTCGTCCAAATATCCACCCAAGGTTATGAATTGTTTGCGATCCACCACCACCAAATTTTCAACCCAAACACCTGATTACTAACTTTTGGAGCCTGAAGCCCTAGGCCTCCCTTTTCCTTGGGAAGACAAATTGTAGTCTAGTCAACCAGGACACATTTCTGCTTGTTCTTACTACCTCCCCATAGTAAATTTCTTTGGATGGCCCTCATTTTCTTAAGAACCGATTTAAGGGCTGCTAGGACCGAGAAGAGGTACATAGGCATGGACTGAAGCACCGAATTCACTAGATTTAGATGGATAGGAAGGTTTAGCGCTTGATTGGTTGAGTTATCCAGTTTGGATGTCAACTTATCCAAGAGATATTTCCAAGTGCTCTATCTAGCCTTAGAGTCCAGCAGTGGGGCCCCCAAGTACTTAGAAGGGAGGGAGCCTTATGAGAAGCCGAGTATTATGATAATGTTTCTTCTTGTTGTCAATGGACTATTGAAGAAGAATACGTCTGATTTCCCTTCATTTACGTCTAGGCTGCTTTCTCTTTTGAATACCTCTAGTATTTATTTTAAGCCTATTGCCTCTTTGACTAGAACCTAATCCATCAACATCGTATCATCCATGAATAGTTGGTGAGTATGATGGGCTGCCCCATCATGTAGCCCAAGGTGTCGAATCCTCCCATCCTCTTGGACAACCTTCAAAGTTATTCCCAACCCTTCCACCATCAATATGAAAAGAAAAGGGGACAATGGATTCCCTTACATGATGCCCCTCGATGACTAGAAAGTATTAGAAGGACTAACATTAACCATATTAGAGTAAAAAGCTGAGGAAACTAGGTTAAGGACCCATTTAACCCAGTCGTGGAAAAACCTAAAAGCTTTTAACATCTGCCTCATATATTTCCAGCTCAGTTTTTCATAGGCTTTGGTCAGGTCAAGTTTTCCAAGGGTCCTCTACAATATCCAACAATTCATCCTTCACTAAATCCCAACAACTTTGAAAGAAGCTGGTAGTGAACCCATCGAGGCCTCGGGATTTCCCTCCTTCCATCTTTTTGACTGCTTCCTCCACCTCGACCTTTTCTATTCTATTCATCAGCATCATGTTATTCCCTACCGACACCAGACAGGGTATATTGGCAGTTATCTTATCTATATCAGGTCCTTTGTCTTCCTCTGTCTCATGAAGTAGACCAAAGAAAAAATGTTTAATTCTACGCTCTAGATCTTCCTGCATTTCCACATATTTTCCATTAGCAACTTTTAAACAGGCTATGCGGTTTCCTTAATGATGTTGTATTGTATCTCTATGAAAGAACCTGGTGTTCCTGTTCCCCTCCTTGAGCCAAATGTTTCTATATTTATGCTACTATAGAATTTCCTCCTGCCTTTCATGCTGGGAAATCTCTAGGAGGAGTCTAGATTCCATTTTCTTCTCCTCATTACTGTTTCTACCATGCATCACCCGTTGTTGCGGGTCCTCAATCTATCCTTCTATTCTTTGTTTCTCCTCTTGGATATTGCTAAAGGATTCTTTATTCCACCTCTTCAACTTTTCTTTTATAAACATGATTTTCTGTTGTAGGCAATACATTTTAGAACATGAAGGGGCCTCATATCCCCCCCACCACTCCCTGAGACAACCAGAATCTCTCAAACCGAAAGGGTCATTTCAGATTCTCACCTAATCGATGCTAATCTAGATAAACTGGGGAGTGGTCCAACCAAACTACTGGGAGGAAAATAGCCCCAATATCTACCCCCCCCCCCCCCCCCCCCCGCCGTCAAAACAGATTTTGACACTAGGAATCGATCTAGTCGAAAGGCAATGTTTCGGGAGCATGCACATTTATTTTTCTAGGTCAATAAGATGTTGGTAGTCTGTACATGCACCAAGTGCATTTCTTTGATAACTTCATTGAATCATTCACTCATGGTACTGAGGGTCCTGATTCCCCCCTTTTTCTCCCCCAGATTCCTGAATAGGTTGAAATCCCCACCTAACACCTAGTGCTTGTCACCCACCCAGTGTGTAATATTATGAATGCCATCTAAAAATAATGGTTTTAGAGCCATTTGAAAAGGCCCATATATGTTCGACATCACCCCCCTGGACAGAGGTGTCAAGGACATGAAAGTGGGAAAAGAGGGTGTGGGGAAAAACTACAAAGTCTTATAGGCTTATCACTGAGGGGTTCCACATAATGCCTATCCCTCCACCCATTCCCCTCTCATCCACCACCATCGCCTCTGAGTCTTTCCAGATGTGGTAGCTCATTTTCTTCAGTTCTTCGCTACTCCACTTAGTTTCTTGGAGAAAGAGAATCGAAGCTTTCTCCACTTCTATGTTCCTTTTTATCATTCATTTTTTGAATTGATTGTTACATCCTCTTGCATTCTAGGATAATAATTTCATGAGGGAGATTTTGATATAATGAGAAAGGCATCCTCAATTGTTGGATATTGCCCTCATGCAACTAGTTTACACCCCACTTCTTGGATCCTTTGCGCATGGCTTCATCTCCCTCATCTTTTTCCTTCAGAGACCTTTAAGGATTCTGAAACCACTCCTAATGTCTTTGAGCTCTTATATTTAATGATCACCTCTCTTAAGAGCGCAACTTGTTGGAAAGGTATGTACCATGATTTTGGGTTTGTACACACTTACTCGATCTCATCTAGGTCTAAATTCCCTATATCCATATCCTCTACCTCCTCCCCTTTCCTTTCGTCCCCCTGGGTAATCTCCTCTTCGATCTCTTGATGAGATGCCTCTGATTTTGTGCCATCCTTTCCTTTATCCTTGTTAGTCGATTGAACTCCCACCACGTCATTGGTCCCTTCCTCACTGACCTTGTTCAAAGCCTCAAACTTATTTTGGATATGTGGTTTCTTATGCACTTTCGGCCTAGGGTTTCTTTTTTCCTATATTTTTCTATTGAAAACCTTGTCGAATAATTCTACATATTTCTCCTCGTTAGTGTTCTTAGATTTTGTAGGTGGTGAGTTCAAAGGGTATTCATGAAGAAAGTGGCCATGTTCATGGCACCGCCTGCACCTAAATGGGATGTGCTCATAGTCTATTGGTTGGAACTTGTCCTCGCCATTCTAGGTTAAGTTCACTCCTTCCAGAAGTTCCTTCAAGATATCTAGGTAGGATACATAACTCATTTTCTTGGTCTGCTCAGCCACCTTGACAAAGGACCCCAAGGTGTTACCTATACCTTCAAGAATCTCAGGATGCCAGAATTCTGCTAGGAGGGAATAGAGTCTCAGCTAGACCAGGGCCATCAAGAGATCCACCTTGTCCAGGTTGAATCGCTCCCTCCATAGGGTTAAATACGACCCTGCTGAGTTGTAGAAATATGGTCCTCTCACTGCAAGGAAAATACCCTCTAGCGAAGGTTATAAAGAAGGTTTTTAGTGTTATAAAATTGGCCAAAATTGTCAAAAAAAATTTGCTACAACATCTGTTTATGGTTATGGAGGTTTTGGCAGAGATTTTAATGGAAATTCAACACAACTAGAAATATTAGGCGGCCAGAGGTTATTACAGATGTTTTTTTCATTGGTGCGCTACTAAAGTTTCAACGCATCGGTGCGTGTCATCTAAACGGTGGCCCCAGGGCGGTCGAAGGTTCCTACACCGGGCTGTCAAGGTATAAAAAAACAACGGGTGCAATGTTGGTGATACAATGCACGAGGCCGTACCAATTGGTCTTGGTATTTGTGCAGTGCCCATAGGTCATCTCAACGCACCAATACGTAGACTTATAGAAATGCACCGGTGCACCGTATCAGAAAAAAGCACCAATATTTATAATTGTTATTGGTATTTGTGAGGTGCCCATACATCGTACAAATTCACTGATGCGTAGTCTCACATAAAAGCACCAGTGTGCAATATCGCACAAACGCGCCGAGATGTTTAATTGGATTTGGTATTTGTGCGGTGCCCATAGGTCGTAGAAACGCACCAGTGTGCTTCAACATACAATAGCACTGGTGTGTAGTACCTGACATGCACTGGTGTTTATTTTGTATTTTTTAGAAACATCAACCTGTGATAGTGCAATTATTGTGATTTTCTAAATTCATTATTCATCAAAAGTCAACATATCTTCTAACAATATTCATATTAATTAAATTTTTATTAATGCATTTGAATGTGATGCTTGGATGAATTTGTTATATCATATCATAATTATTGTGGTTTTTTAAAATTCATTATTTATCAAAAGTTGACACATATATATCTTATAACAATATTCATATGAATTAAATTTTTATTAGTGCATTTGAGAACGACAATGGAGAAGGCAATAGCGAAAATGGAGAACGCAATAGAATAAATTAAAAAATATTTTATTCTATATATATATATATTAAGATAGTCTTTGTCATACAAAATGGGATAGTTATTGGTATCCCTTTGTCTTTCAATTGGGACACTATGTCCATTACATTAAACAAAATGTCTGATTTCACAGACATATTTCAAAAAATACAACACCTTGCTTTGATATCCCAACATAGTGATCATCATTCTTCGTTTGAACTGTTATCATTACTAGAGCTACTTCCATGACTTGGGTTATTTTCAGGAATGTTTTGTTCACAATTTTGATTGTTTTCTTCTTCTTCACCTTCCATCTACAAACATAAAAATAAACTGAAATGAGTATATATACATTGGTGAGAATAATGAAAATTAAAATATTAAACAATATACATCAATATAAATCGAAAAGAAAAATGATGTACCATAGCAACAATTGACTCATAAACTATGCACATTATTTCAAAACCATGTACCATGCCATATTTCAAAATTTCATTTGTTGGCGCAGTCCCATACTTTGTTTCCTGCAAGTTTTATACCCCATAAAAAATCATATATTTAATATAAAATATTTTTTTTGTTCTATTAATTATAGATGGAGCTAAGTAAAACAAGATTGATACATGCTTACAAATTCCACAATTAATTTCTGATATGCCAACGTATACTCACAACCCATATTTAACCCAATTTCAATCAATTCGTTTGATGTTTCTTCTTTGTATGTTAGCACTTGTTTTAAGACATTCAATGATGATTTTTGTAAAACAAATTCAAAATACAAAAATGAAATCTAGTTATGATGTTATAAGGAAGTAAAAATTACTCACAAACTTAGATATCAACCCTTTTCTTCCTTTTCGTCCTGTTTTATGTGTTGAATGGGTTCCATTTTCTTTTCTTTTTTGCAAGAAAATTCTTGAAAATTAATATTTAATGCTAAATTGTTTATTTATTGTACCTAATGATTGAAAAATTCAATGTTTCATATTACATTTGAAGCACGTTGTTGTTGAGATGGCTCCTCCTGCGATGCAATTTTGTGCATTTCTTTGACCATCTCCTTGTACACCTTTTTGGACATTCCTACTAGCATATTTCGGATATCAGCTCATTCATCTTTTTAGATTTTCATAGTCTTTCTGAAAATGTAACATGAAAATAAACTATTTGATTTTTATATTGATATATGAAAATTAAATATAACAAAAGTGATATTTATCAATAATTCTAGACAAACATTTAAAGGAATATTACTTTTCCATTCCTTCTTCTTATTTTTTTGTACGCTTTTTCTATTAAAAGTCTGACATGTCTCATTGACCAATTCTCTAGACACTCTTCCTGTAGTTTAGATAAAATTTGGTTCTTGGAATCATTTGATTTGTTTTTGTATTGTAAGTGGAAAGAACGTCTATACATTTGTTCCACTAGATCCCTCAAACTTTTGTAAAAGTTTTTCCCCCTTTCATTAACCTCCAGCACCACTCCAGATGAGCTAAGGAGCAATTCATTTTCATTTTCATGTTCTATTTTTTTTCATTTCTTAGAACAACATTCACTTTTTGAGTTTTTGGTCCCTGTAGAACATTAAACACATGTGAATTAATAGACTGTTTGACACATGTTATCTAATAATTTTAAGTATATTATTAATGAAAATAAAAAAAAGAAACTCATATTGGATCGATAGTATTTTTTCATTCACCTGATTCATCCTTTTGCAAATTTTCCATCAAGCTTTTACGCTCTTTTAGTCCTAGATCAGAAAACATCTTATCAAGCTTCGTCATTTTTTGGCTTTGCATGATACACAGTAAACAATACATATTGGAAAACTTACATATAGTTCAAAAATAATATTTTTTATAAAGAATTTACAAAGAACTTTCCTTTTCTGCTTTTCTTAACGTGTTATCAGTATTTTTGTTACTTGATATCTTGTCAGTCATTTATTTATCAATATGGAACCTTTACCATATCATTCATTAATATATTTATAAATAAATTGTCAACTTTTCAGGTAAAAAATAAATCTTAGGAAATCGGTGCGCCTTTCATGATGTACGCACCGCACAAATAGTGTAATAGACCGTACGATGCTATCCTCGTAACATAGAGCACGAGTGCCCTATTTTAGATATGGTGCACTGATTTAAAAAAAATGTTTTCAATTTTTTTATTACACAGTACTTGCGCGGTGCACTAGGTTATGCAGGGCACACCGATAAAAAAAAATCCTTTTTTTTCCAAAAATTCACGCAAGGGCTGAATGGATTGGGATCCGACTATGAAAGTCATCCTGTGGGTTGGATGTCAATCTAAAATGAAAAGCCCTAATTATGAAATCACAGAAACAAGGAGAAGAAATGGCAGAAACAAAAAAAATGAAGGGTTTAGGGTAAAAATGGATAAAACTGTAGAAAAAGTAAAAAAAAATAATCAAATTTAAGCACAAGATGGTTTTAATTTCTATGATACAGGGTTTGAATCACCAGAGGTTTGGTTTCTGATTGTCTGAATACTTCTGTTTGAACGTATTTCACTACTCCACAGTGCTCTCATGCTTTCTTGCTCCAGGTATGTTTCCTGCAAATTTCTCGTTGAAAATTTTAGCAAAAATAGTAAAATCACGAAAAGTGTTTAGTATTTAAAGAATTATTTTATGAAATTATATTTTCGAAAATATTTTTCCGCCCATTTTTCAATTTGTCGGTTTTTTTTTCACTTAAAGAAAATAAAGTTGCGTTTTTATTTTTATTTTGTTTATTCGTCACCGGTGCATCACTTAATAGCACTGCACCGATGCATCCATTTGTAACATCGGCACCGGTGCACAGT
Organism: Pinus albicaulis; assembly: GCA_034641835.2. NCBI lineage: Eukaryota > Viridiplantae > Streptophyta > Pinopsida > Pinales > Pinaceae > Pinus > Pinus albicaulis. The sequence goes on from CM076575.1 coordinate 379,095,134, forward strand.
AACTAAAACACACTGGTGTGGTTATAGGTACAGTAGCACCGATTTGCGGTTAAGGCACCGAAATTACTTTTAGGTGTGTACACCAAAATTTAGTGAACTCCAACCATATAAATTGAGAATTAGAATTTTGTTTATTCTTGAGAATTATAATTAGAATTACAATTGAGAATTGGAATTGGATAAATTCTTGATGGAAATAACTATTCTTCCAATGCATTTTTTTTATTGCAAGAGGTCCCCACTAATTATTTGAAGAGAATGCAGTGTAGGGCGTGTGAAGATGTTATACTACAGGGCCCAAGTATGTAATTATGGCATGTGAACCTGTGCTATGCTAAGATGTGGTTTCACAAATGGTTTGGAAAGATCTGTTTCTGAGTAGTTTATTGAAGTTGGAGATATTTTAGTTTTTAGAGATGTGGGAAATGTACATTTTGCTATGAAAATATCTAGGCCATTTCTTTTCAAAACTACACCTCTTCTTCTTTCAGAAAAATAAACTTGAACCTTTCCATAACCTGTGACAATAAAAGGTGCCCCATGATCTGCTCGCTGACCCAGATCTTCTTGCTCATTTGTAAGCTCCTCCTCCATCTTGGCATCCAATTTCCTCTTTTCTCCTTTATGCTTTCTATCTTGATCTTAACAAAATTTATGCAATCTCTGTTTTACGAGAAACTGACCTTGAATGTTCTAGGAGCAATGACAACGAGTCATTCATTCTGCATTTGTTAGCAGAAGAAGACTGATTTTTGGCTAGACGATGCAGTTATTACATGTGGAGGCAATGGTTTCCCATAGAAAATGAGTATAGGGTTGAGCAGAGGAAAGACATTGCAAATTGGGCTATTACATTAACTTTTCCAATGGGAAACTGATTTGCAGGTGGAAATATGGTAGCTGTAGGTATCTATGCTTTTCTTCCCATAGAAATGGTCACTTGATTTCAATTTATAATACAAGCAGAATTTTTACTGGTTTCATCCACAGGACCACAACTCAGACAAGTTAGAGATGCCATTCAGGTTCAATTGAAAGCCGAAGATGTGATTTTATGTGACGTCAGCTTTGCCAGTAAAAGTTTATTTAAGCCAACCGAAGCTCAGAAAATATTCCCAGCTGCTTTAAACGCATTCTGGAGAATCTTCCCCTTCATGGGGCCTAGTAGACCGATCAACAACGTCAATTGATCTTTCTCTGTTGTCCTTAAGGGAATGAGAATCCCTCCCTTCAAGGTGCCTCTTGGCTTTATCGACTACCTCGATTGATCTCTCTCTACTGTCCAATATTTCCTTGCCATACTTGTAAGAATGAGAATCATTACCTTCATGTGATCTCTTAGCCCGTTCAAGAGACTCAATTGATATCTCTCTGACATCCCTTAGCGAATAGGACTCCTTACTGTCAAAGGACCGTTTCACCTTGCTAGTCGCCAGAGTGTCGACAGGTATTTCTCCGCCATCAACTCTTCTCTCCCTTTCTCCATCATGGGACCTCTTAACCCTATCACCGACCTCAACTGAATGTTTTCTTCCGGTCTCAACCTGTACTCCTTTTCTCCTTTTGTACTTTGTCAAGTCATGTATCCGTCCGCATCCCTGTAAGAATATTTTTCCATCTTTCTATTTGAATCACTCATTTTCTCTGTTATAAACTTCTCAGCCGAAATTCAAACTCTCATCTTTTCAAAGCCCCATCTCCTTAGAATTTTTTTTTCCCGTGATTCGAACCCTCCGCTGCTCCAATACTACAGTTTACAGAATAACCCTGTTATGGTGTGTGGGTTTTTATAGGCGCACTGGTGCGGTTTCGTAAGATCGAGGTTTATGTTTTGGCGCAGTGTTTTATGATGCACCAGTGCGAAAGAGTTTTGAAGCACCAGTGCGTCTTAGTACTAAGACACACCAGTGCGTGTTATGATGATAAACGCACTGGACTGTATAAAGTTATTTTTTTTTGGTATGTAAGATCATAATAAAATAATGATAATTCTAAAGTACATGAATTTATTTGCATTATTTTCTAAACTTTATTATGTTACAAAAATTCATATTATTCTAGATTTATTATTTTACAATTATTTAAAAATTTACAAATTTAAATATTTTAATCAAATCATTTCACATTAATACAATTAAAATTTTCACGTTAGTACAATTAAAATTTTACAAATATTTTACATACAATTACAATTAAAATTAGAATTAGAATTAGAATTACAATTACAATTTTACAAATATTTACATACAATTTCAATTAAAATTACAATTTTAGAATTTTACATACAATTAGAATTACAATTACAATTTTACAATTTTTCATATATACAAATACAATTACAATCATTTCACAATAAATTAAATATTACAATTACAATTAAAAGTTTACATTAAATATTTTACATACAATTACAGTTAAAATTACAATTACAAATACAAATACAATTTTACAATTTTACATACAATTAAAATTAAAATTTCAAATACAATCACGACATAATATTTAATAAATATCATGGTCATTTAATATTAAATTAATTAATAAACATCACGATCATGATAACCATCGTACAAACATCATATTCGACTAAAAAACACATTCAAATTTGCTAACATCATCGTGATCATGATCATCTAACAAAACAAAATTAGCATTGTATAACATCATCACAACAAAAACATCAAATATACATCTCATGTCAAATAACTCATGCTATCACATACACATCTATCTACAAGCTGCATATTAAATGAACATATCTAACATGACCTAACAATAAACACATCATGATGATCACCAAAATGTAAATTAAGTAGAACTGCAACATGAACATAAAATGCATGGACCATATATATATATATATATATATAATGTTAAAAATATACATCTGTAATATAAATGTCATGGATCAGCTAGTGGTAGTACAACATCAATATCAATACTAGTGGAGGCCTGTTCAGTCAATGGTGCAGCCTCGATGGTCCAGCCTGCTCATGATCATGAGTACCGATGGATGCTGCAGGCTGCTGATTGGACATGGCCAATGGTCCAGCCTCATCTCCATGATGACTACTAGTGGATGCTAGTGGAGGCTCATGCTCATCTGACGCGGTGCGAGGTGAACGATCATGAGATGAAGAGTCACCACTCATGGACTGACCATCACCTGCTACGTCGTGACCACGCCTATAACATTCAACAGTCCTCGTCAGTCACGTAAAAGCTATCATAACTCCGGTGACATGTCGCATCAGGCTATACAAGTCATGTGGCATGCCTCTCCACATAAGTAATAGCCTATCATCGGCCTCTATGTCTCTATAATGAGCGGGCCTAATGCCCACCTCAACAATCAATACAATGATTTGGTCACCCAACTCCATTCGGTATCTAGCATCATGTCGACCGTGCTCACCGAAAGGTGGTACCAAAGGCACCGCAGGAGCAAGTCTCTATACACCGACTCCTCATGATCCTCGGCATCTGGCATTCCCTAATCATCATCAGGATCCACACCTGGATCATGTGGTGGTGCCTGCATGTCCTTGCCATAAAAATATGTAATGTATACAAAATATATACAAGTACACAACAATAATTAGACAATTTCATTACAAAATTTAATAAAAACAAGTTAAAGAACATGTTAGAATAAATTTAAATAAAACAGTAATATTACCTCTATCATCTCATGGCTCCTCATCTTTGAAGAGGATGTTGGCAGACCCTTGCTAATCCAAACCAACATACGGACAAGGGACCATAAAAAAGGGATGATCGTCAACACTGGCTAGCAACTCTAGTGCATCATGCGATATCCTCGTGGAAAACTCAGACTCGCCCCTCTTAGGCATCATCTGCCCTCACATGTGCATATGTGCCTCAAAAATTGGCCTACGAGGCTGCCGAACAAAAGTAGGCCTCATCTCTAGAAACCTCTCAAAAATAAACAAAAAAGCTCTAAAGCAAAAGGGAAGTTGACCCTCCCTTGTGCATGAGCACGACATCTATTTAAGGTTGTACAAAACTGCCGCAAAAAAATTACAGACCACTGGACAAGTCGTGGCTCCTGTACTAAAGAATCAACATAATATAGAAGTGAGCAACTAATGTGTTGCCCATCACTGATGTTGTGCGAAATGGTCGCAATGATAAGTGAGAGACACTGCACCTCCTCACTACCAAATGCACCAATACGTAACTAACCTCTAGCGACCTGAAACTCTGCAGGAGACAATACATTTTCTCCAATGTATCTTTGGGAGTAAACTAACTGACTCCCTACCACACAAACAACCGGGAAACCTTTGGGAACGAGGGAAAATCCACCCCTCTCTCGATAGCCCCATAATGAAATATATATCCTTCGAAAGGTGTCGTTTTCTCGGTTAGGGACCAACTCGGGAAAGCCCGTTTTCTGGGCATTCCACTCGTGGATAAGATGTCTCAAAAATACACTATGGGCCTTTAGGGAAGTAGCCTCCTCATAGAACTTGAGGAGGCCTACTTGCCTTAGGAGCCCCTGGGTAGTTGCTGTAATAGGGCGAGGGTATGCATCTCTCTCCCTCTCTTGTGCCTCCCACAGGAAAGCCATGTCACATTGCTCCGCCTGTTGTTGCTGTTGTTCCCCCTCTTCTCTCTGAATCATTGACATATTAAATATATTTTTTTTTATTAAATGATACATGTATTTAGGAATATACATATATAATTTCTTTTGCAAAAAAAAAAAACACCAGTTGGTGCGCCACAAAAATAGTCATGCACCAGTTCCAGTGGGGCGTTTATTTGTCGCACACTGGGGCGGTGCCCCAGATGACATTCAATGCACTGTATGCGGTGCACTCTGAAAATTTTTAAAGGACCGCCGTACTATATATGGTGTCGAAGAGTGGTGTCGACTAAAACATACGCTTCCACATATAGCTGTGTCAACACACCGACTTCCCGACTAATTACATAATCAATGGTGCGCCTTACCAGCCGCATCGTTGACCCCCGTCGTACGTCGAATGCGGCACCGACGCACACCGGGGTAGATATTTCCGTCAACGCACCGCGTTTCTGTTCCCATGGTCAATGGTGCGACTGGCTAAATGACTGCACCACACTTTTTTTTAAATTTTATGTTGTGAAACCAGCTCCAAAAATAGAAGAAAAGAGATATCAATGCCTTAGAAATAAGCCACTTAGAAATAAGCCACTTCAAGGGGGAAACCTCCAATACATTACATGAATGAACAATTCTTGGATGATTCAAATTACAAAACCTCCTTTCTATATATAGGAGTCCATGGGGCCACAATGTAATCCTAGTGGGGCCACAATGTAATCCTAGCCGACCTAACAATAATAATTTAAGGGCACAATAATACCAATATGGGGGTTACAAGGGTACAATAATAACAATAAGGGGGTTACACTAACAACAATAAGGGACTATACTAGTAATATAGGGACCTAACATGCCACTCTCCTTCAAAAAAGTGTTGTCCTCAACGCTTGAGTAGCTCTGGGTGCTTCTGTATAAAATTCTCATCCTCCCATGTAGAATCTTTAGTGGGTAAGTTCTTCCACTTGATGAGATACTCTGAAATTGATCGATTCCATAGCTTCCATGACCACTTCAGGTTCCAATATTATTTTTCCTTCCTCATCAAGTTCTGGAAATATTGTTTGAAATGGAATATTTTCACCTATAACCTTCTTTAAGCATGAAACATGGAAAACTGGATGTACTCGCGAAGAAGCAGGAAGCTCCAATTTGTATGCCATAGTACCAATCTTTTGCAACACCTTGTAAGGACCATACTACTTTGGCGATAATTTATTATCCTTCTTTGCTTGCTTGAGGGACATTTGTTTGTATGGTTGTAGCCGTAAAAATACCCAATCTCCTACATCAAAACTTCTCTCGCTACGATGTTGATTTGCATGTTGTTTCATTCGATTTTGTGCCAAATTCATGTTATCCTTTAAGAGTTGGAGAACTTCTTGCTGATGCTCGATGTGATCTTCCACTGCTTGAACCTTCGAATTTTCCCTTAAAGATGATGTGATGGATGGTGGATGATATCCATAAAGTGCCATAAATGGGGTCATTTTTGCTGCAGTATGGAAGGAGGTGTTATACCACCATTCAGCGAGAGGTAACCACTTGACCCATTGTGTTTGTTTATCAGATACAAAACAACGAAGATATTCTTCCAAACATTTATTCACTATCTCAGTTTGACCATCAGATTGAGGATGATAAGATGAGCTATGAGCTAATCGAGTACCCAAACAAGAAAATAACTCCGTCCAAAAATTTCCAGTAAAAATGGGATCTCTGTCGCTCACAATAACCCTTGGGCTTCCATGTAGCTTTTGAATTCTATCCATAAATGTAGTAACAACTGTACTTGCTTTAAATGGATGAGATAATGCACAAAAGTGTGCATACTTGGTAAGTCTATCAACTACCACCATGATGACATTCTTTCCTTCGTACTTAGGTAAACCTGTGATAAAATCCATTGAAATCTCCTCCCAACGTTGACTTGGAATGGATAAAGGTTGTAGAAGTCCCGGGATCTTAATTGTCTCAACTTTATTTTGCTGGCAAACCAAAAATTCCATCACAAACTTTTGAATATCAGATTTAAGGCCATCCCAAAAAAATTCTTTCTTCACCCTGTGGTAAGTTTTTAAAAATCCCGAGTGTCCTCCTAAAGGAGAAGTGTGCAATTCCAGAAGAATCTTTTGTTTTAATTGGGAATTATTACAAAGATATAAGCGATCTTTGTACCATAAGGAATCATTTTTCCAACTAAATGTATCAGATGTACTAGGATCTTGCTGCAACTTTTGAATGAGTGTCCATACATCTTTGTCCTTCTTCCATTCATCTCTTGCTTCGGTTATCCAATCTGGTTGGATAATAGAAATGGCACAAAGCAATGCTTCCACTTCTTCATTCTTTCTTGAGAGTGCATCTGCAACAACATTAAGCTTTCCTTTTTTGTAGATTATTTCAAAGTCATAACCCAACATCTTTGTGACCCATTTTTGCTGCTCTTCTGAAGATAGTCTTTGTTCCATAAAGTGTTTAAGACTATCATGATCATTTTTTACCTTGAAGTGTCTTCCCATTAGGTAAGTTCGCCATTTCTTTAGTGCATGCAGTATTGCTAACATTTCCTTCTCATAAATAGGTTTCTGTAAATACTTTCCTTTGATTGGAAAACTTTCAAAAGCAATGGGTCTTCCTTCCTGCATTAAAACTGCACCAATTCCATTTCCTGAGGCATCACATTCCACAATAAAGGTTTTTGTGAAGTCCGGTGTAGCTAAGACCGGTGCTAGGCACATTGCCTCTTTAAGACGTTCAAAGGCCTTAGTTGCTTCAGGAGTCCATGAAAATGCATCTTTCTTAAAAAATGTTGTTAGAGGTGCTGCTATTCTCCCATAATTATTAACAAACTTGTGATAATACCTCGTTAACCCGAGAAATCCTCGCAACTTCTTTATGGTTGTGGGGACTTTCCATTCCTTAATGGCTTTAATTTTGCAAGGGTCTACTTTAACACCCTCGTGAGATACAATATGACCCAGATATTCCACCTCTTGTACTCCAAAGAAACATTTGGATTTTCTTGCATATAATTGTTTTTCCTACAATAGTTTGAGCACCCTATCAACATGTTCAACATGATCCTTCCAAGACCTGCTGTAGATTAGTATATCATCAAAAAATACTAGCACAAATTTTCTAAGGAAGGGTTTGAAAATGGAATTCATCAACCCTTGAAATGTAGAAGGTGCATTGGTAAGGCCAAAATGCATGACCAAAAGTTCATAATGACTCTCATGAGTTTGAAATGCTGTTTTCGGAATATCTTTAGTCTTCATTCTAATTTGATGATATCTTGAACAAAGATCCAACTTGGTAAAATAAATTGCTCCATGTAATTCATCCAATAATTCATCAATCACAGGAATGGGAAATTTATCTTTAATGGTGAGCTTATTGAGCTCCCTATAATCTCGACACATGCGCCATGATCCATCCTTCATGTGTACCAATACTACAGGAGCAGAGAAAGAACTTTGACTAGGCTGAGTTATACCAGCCTCTAACATTTCTGCAATCATACGTTCAATTTCACTCTTTTGGACATAACGATATCTATAAGGCCTGATGTTTGGAGGAACACTTCCTGGAATCAAATGAATAGCATGATCATGGTCATGAATAGGTGGGAGTCCTTTGGGAGTTTCAAAACCTTGGAATTGTCCAAGACTTTTTGGAGATCTGTAGAAATAGATTGTTTTGATATTGGAACTTCTAGTGAGCATAATTGTGCAATTACTCCTAGTTGTTCTTTCTTTAGAAGCTTTGTCATGACATTAGAGCTTATTATCTTTCCTGACTTCCCTGCAATACTGTAATATTCCAAAATTGGAACAGCTCTGCTAGCCTGCTGAAATAACGCACTCCTGAGAAATCCATGCGAAGAAATGAGTTGGCAACTCTTGGATCCCTTAGATCAGCTCATATAAGATCTAAATAAAAAAGGAGAGAAAAAACACATCAAACTAGGTGGGTTAAAAAAATCTCCAACAAACTAGTCTAGCTGAAAATCACCCAGAGAGAGGGGTTGTAGCTATATGCAAAAGACTGCTTCAGAAATAATGCAGATCCATTGAAGCAAAGAAATAAAATGATATGGAGGCTCAAATATCAGTTATATAACAGAAAATCAGATTTACATTACAACCCATACATTGTATAAGAGAGAGAATGGAAATATACAGGAGAAATCCTCAGAAATGAGATGCTACAACCATAAGAAAAGACCACATAAACATGAAAAAAATATTATCAGGGGCTGAAGTAGTAGTTTATTAATACTAAGATCTAGAGAAGATATTTACATAAAAATATGGATCTAATTCAGATCTGTGTACAAGAAAAGCTTATCTATACATTCCCCTTGGGGTTTTGTGCAGAACATGAAGCACAGAGAGTAGATCTGAGATCTAAAGTTGTAGATCTGCAGAAATATTCAGAAATTTATGAAGCATACAATAGGAAAACAGATCAGATATTAAAAAAACATGGATTGGGTGGCCAATCCATGGATCACCACAGTGAGAGGAATAATCCTAACACCGGGGATCTCTCCTCCAAAATGTAGACAAAACACCCTGCAACTGCACACTCGAAAATAACGCACTCCAGGGAGAGAGACTGAATTTTAGGCTCTGAGAATGCTTTGGCCTAATGCCAAGGTCTGGATCTGAAGCTCACTCAGCTAATGCACTCTTCCACGAGGTTAAAAGACACACTCACTGAGAAAAGGCACCAACATAATCTAGATCTGAGCAGATCTAGTTTCTCCACTTGCTACAACTCACAAGGATAGCTCAACCCTTAATAGGAGCAGCGCTGTAGGTGTAAGGTGAAGCATGGCCCAAGCCTGATAGTTGACAAGTTAGAAAGAATCTCCTCCAAGAGCTGCTCAAGGAAGGAGGTGGGATTCCTAAACAGGAAAATCACCAATGAGGGATGTCTCAGCAGACAATACCTTCAAAAAATAATATCTTGAAAAACCTTCTCATGCTACCCTCCTATCCTTTTATAAGATAGGAGTCTTTCCAAACCCTAAACCACTTCATTAGTTTAGCTCCTTTCACATTTAGAGTCCCCTTCTAGAACTGCATTGTCCCTCAAGGAGGTTCAATGCATCTAGAATGTGTTGTTGACTTGGTCAAATTTGACCCAATCTTGTGATTTAAACCCATTCACACCTGCAAGAGTTTATTTACATGGCCCAGATATGTCTCTGTTTACATAGGCATTGATTTATTTTGATGTTTTTAGGATTTTTACATGTCCTCCTTCACATTTTATTCATCAACATGAAAAAAAAAAAAAGGCAAAATAGAATATTCCCATTAGCTTGGGCTAATTGGGAATATTACAGTCCTCCCCTCCAAGATGTTTCTTGTCCTCAAGCAAATGATAAGGTGAGAGCTGCAAAATATCCCCTTCTTCTCTTGTGGCCCCCTCATCCACTAGTTTCCACCATTGCTCCAAATTTTCTGCAATAGCTTTGTCTTCCAATGGTCCCTCCCCAATGTGCAAGTTGGCCTTTGGGGAATAAACCCAATGGCTCTCATCATGAAGGAATGGAAGGATGTTATGGAAACCTTCTTGCTGATCCATGGCCTCCTCAAGACAAAAATAATGGGGAATCTCATCATGCATGAAATACTCCCATCTCCATCCTATCATCCAAATGAAGTGGATCACCTCCCCGCTTGGCAATCCATAGGAAAATTCCTCCCCAATACATATGAGAGGTATGTATTTAATAAACATATGGCTTAGCCTCCAAAGAAGCAAGTGTTCTACCATAGTGGCCATATAATATCTCATGCTCCCATTGAAGCATGTAGTGCAAAAAGAGTGGGGAACTCCTTCCCCCAAGGACACATCCCACCAATGTGCCTCTCCTCCAACCATGTTCCCAAGAGAAAGAACATTTCCAACACATGGAATCATGATTAGAAGCATTGTAGCCGCCATGTATGATAAAGGAGAAGGAATATGTTCCCCCATGTGCAACCAGCGCAGTTTTACCCTTAACTCCCGTAGAATAGGAGATGACAAGTGCCTCCCCCAACACTTGTTTGCCACCCCATCCCTTCTGAATTCTTGGAGAAGGTGCATCATAGTTGGTGTAAAAGAATCACACCATGAAGAATATAATAGCTTTCCAAGATCCTCCAAGGAATCAACTGCATCAACATAGTTCATGGCCTTGAGTGGTCCATGAAATCCATCATAAATAGTGCCCCCTCTTGGAGCAATGTTCTGCAAATGAGTGTTAGAAAAACATAAGCATATAGGAGATATATCATAATACTCAAAAGGACAATTTCCTATATATACTTGTTTTACATTAGTGAGGTAACTCATGGATGAGTCCCCTCTCACACTTGATGAGGAAGGAGGTATGAGTGATGGCTCTTCCCAAGAGCTATGTTCCTCTCTCTCTAACAAATAGTTCATGCACTTCTCCATATGAGAGTGCACGTCTTCCTTGAAACCTTCCCATATGAATCCACCCAAGAGAGTATGATATGCTCTAATGAAACCAGTGGTTTTGGAAAGCAGGATCTCATAGGTTGCATTTAGTAGTTTCTCCTTAAGCTTGGAGTCTCTAGCCAAAAGGATAAGATTATAGAAGTAAATGACTCCATCAACTACCTTAAAACTCCTATCCCTTACCTCCCCTTCAAGAACCCCACATGTGAAAAGGTGCTTGGAGTATTCCATCATGAGTTGGGAATCCCAAGAAGGATTCAGGCTTCCCAAGAATGACAATGTTTTAGAGGTCTGAAATGCAGCCCCTGTCATTTCATGGCTCCCTTCTTCGACATCCTTGATATCAAAATCACATGTTGGAGCATCATAATCTCCCATTTTTTTCCTCATTTGCAGCTAATATTTCTCAAGACAAGATTTAAGCAGACAGAAATCAACTTCCCCTAGGAAAGTCCTTTTCTTCCAATACTTCCTCATTTTGGCCCATGCATGCAAGAGGGTTAGCATCCCCCTGCCATGTTCAGAAATATTTTTTGTGAATGAAGATATCATGGATTTCCCCAAAGTTATGGAGTTGCCATGTATTCCCATGCTCATGGCATCATATACTTCTGATCTTTCCTCTCTCAGCGCAGATAACTGAGTGGGAGATAGCAATGTCCCTTTCAGGAAATTGCTCACCTCTCTTCTGAATTCATGAGAGATTCTCTGCGCTGTACTGGCTTCTCCCAAGGCTCCCTCCTTAGCTAGGTATGCAAATTCTTCCGATAGTTAAGAGAACACTTTAGTTTCCCTCCAATCAAGAGGTCCTCCTGGTGAAATGCCTACTTGCAAAGAGGTATCAAGGCATAGAGTAGGATGTGTTTGTAGGTGGACAGATTTGCCCCTACCTTTATTGAATAGGTCCTCTTGCCTTCTTTTTTCTTCCAAGATTTGAAACAGAGAAGGGTTCATGCTCTTCATCCTGTGATGCCCTTCCTCCTATTTTCCTCCTTCTATCCTCAAGATCTCATTATTTGACAATGATGGTGCATGCTGCTCATGTGTTAGCTAAGAGCTTTATGTGTGAGACCTTGTGGAACTCCTTGCAAGAGTGCAAGAGTTTTTTTCCTTGGAGAAAGTGCTCCATCCTCCTCTTCATAAAGTGCTTGAGGTGCCATTGTCATGACTGCATTATCATCTCCTGCATTCCCCTCCTCCTCTTCAATAACTGAAATTGCCTCATCATCAACAAGAGACCTTAGATATTGGTCATCTATTGAAGGAGGAATCTTCATGCTTTCTTTTTGAGTAGAGATTCATTCATCCAAAGGAGATATTTCCCTTGGCAAGGCATCAAACAAACTTACACCTTCTTCCATGGTCTTCAGAAATGGAGTTGGATCCATAGACCCTCCCAACTCATGCAAAAGAATTGTTTGATATGGTTTGATAGTGTCAACAGAAGATGTTACACATGAAGCTTCATCAAACCTTTCCACTAATCTTTCAATAAAATTTTCATAATTAGGTTTATTTTCATTTCTTAAGGAAAAGGACTCAAAAAACCACCAAGCATATGCTTTACCTTCAAAATTTAGTGCTGCTACTTTGATGGATTCAATTTCTGAAACTTGATGTTGATGCACAAATATGCTTAGCTCCTCCACCCAAATACTAACTGGACATTTAGGTGATCCATCAAAAGTAGACAGATAGAATCTACCCATATCATGATGCTTCTCCTTTTTTCTTATGTCCTCTTTGATCTTACAGAACCTTTGGAAGTTCAAGTTATTTTTGAACTCCTTAGATTGACCTTCATACTCCTGCAAATACTCTCCAAGAGTCTCCTCCTTGGGCACACCTCCTTTCTCCTTCTTCATGAAGAATTCACTGATATAATGTTGAAGATTTCATGATATGGCCGAGTGCACATATCCATGAGATGAAGATTTATAGATCTTGTAGATCTAATCAGGGGATCTTCCTGCTCTTGAAACTCTCTATGAGTTTCACTTCTCCTTCTCTCCTCTTCTTCTTATTTCTTCTTAGATCTGAAAATTGATGAAAGAAATCTCATCCTCTCCATAATTTTGACCTTTATCTTTGCTTTATAGAACTTTGGCTTGAAGCCCACAAGCTGAGCCAAAGATCTTGCTCTGTTACCACTGTAATCCTCCAAAATTGGAACAGTTCAGCTAGCCTGCTGAAATAATGAACTCTTGAGAAATATATGCATAGAAATGAGTTTTTAGCTCTTGGATCCCTTATATCAGCTCATCTAAGATCTAAATCCAAAAGGAGAGAAAAAAATAATCAAACTAGGTGGGTTAAACATATCTCCCACAAACTAGTCTAGCTGAAAATCACCCAGAGAGAGGGGTTGCAGCTATATGCAAAATACTGCTTCAAAAATAACGAAGATCAACTGAAGAAAAGAAATAGGATGATATGGAGGCTCAAAGATCAGTTATATAACATAAAATAAGATTTACATTACAGCCCATACATTGTATAAGATAGAGAATGGAAATATACATGAGAAATCCTCAGAAATGAGGTGCTACAACCATAAGAAAAGACTGCATAAACATGATAGCGTTATTTTCAGGGGTTTAAGCAGCAGTTTATTAATAATTAGACATAGAGAAGATTTGTACATAAAAATATGGATCTAATTCAGATCTGTCTACAAGAAAGGCTCATCTATACATTCCCCTTGGTGTTTTTTGCAGAACATGAAGCACAGAGAGTAGATCTGAGATCTAAAGTTGCAGATCTACAGAAATCTTCAGAAATTTATGAAGCATACAATAGGACAGTAGATCAGATCTGAAACAAACATGGATTGGGTGGCCAATCCATGGATCACCACAGTGAGAGGAATAATCCTAGCATCGGGGATCTCTCCTCCAAAATGTAGACAAAACACCCTGCAACTGCACACTTGCAAATAACACAGCCCAGGGAGAGAGACTGCGCTATAGGCTCTGAGAATGCTTTGGCCTGATGCCAAGGTCTAGATCTGAAGCTCACTCAGCTAATGCACTCTTCCACGAGGTTAAAAGACACACTCATTGAGAAGAGGCACCAACATAATCTAGATCTGAGCAGATCTAGTTTCTTCACTTGCTGCAACTCACAAGGACAGCTCAACCCTTAACAGGAGCAGCACTGTAGGTGTAAGGTGAAGCTTGGCCCAAGCCTGATAGTGGAAAAGCTAGAACAAATCTCCTCCAAGAGCTGCTCAAGGAAGGAGGTGGAATTCCTAAATAGGAAAACCCCAATGAGGGATGTCTCAGCAGACAATACCTTCATAAAATATTATCTTGAACAACCTTCTCATGCTGCCCTCCTATTCCTTTTATAAGATAGGAGTCTTTCCAAACCCTAAACCACTTCATTAGTTTAGCTCCTTTCACATTTTGAGTCCCCTTCTAGAACTGCGTTGTCCCTTAAGGAGGTTCAATGCATCTCGACTGCGTTGTTGACTTGGTCAAAGTTGACCCAATCTTGTGATTTAAACCCATTCACACCTGGAAGAGTTTATTTACATGGCCTAGATATGTCTCTGTTTACATAGGCATTGATTTATTTTGATGTTTTTAGGAGTTTTACATGTCCTCCTTCACATTTTATTCATCAACATGAAAATCAAAACAAAATAAGGCAAAATAGAATATTCCCATTAGCTTGGGCTAATTGGGAATATTACAAATACCCCATAATTCAACTTCCTTTCCTTCTGAAAAAAATTTCAAGAAAAGTTCTTGAAAATTAAAATCTACCATCCCCAAAGATTGTAGCCATTGTACTCCTAGGACAACATCAACACCTCCCATAGGAATGGAAAGCATTGGACTATTCAATACATATTCCCCCATGGTTAGCTTGATATTATGGCATTTTCTGGAGCAATTTATAGTTCCTCCATTTGCAACCATCACTTGAAATTCTAGTGCTGGGTATAGGAAACAATTCAACTCCTTGGCTACCTTACAATGAATAAATTATGGGTACTACCTGAATCAATCAACATTATTACCTTTTTCTTCTTGAAATTTCCTTCTATCTTGAGAGTTTGAGGAGTGGTAATTCTTGCCAATGCATTACATGATATGGTCAGACTCATTTCTTCCTCTTC
Organism: Pinus albicaulis; assembly: GCA_034641835.2. NCBI lineage: Eukaryota > Viridiplantae > Streptophyta > Pinopsida > Pinales > Pinaceae > Pinus > Pinus albicaulis. The sequence goes on from CM076575.1 coordinate 379,110,358, forward strand.
TAGGGTTGGTGTTATAGCATCATTTTTCACCCTGATGTGAAT